>JAIPRL010000704.1:0-75769 GCA_025469235.1 Pemphigus obesinymphae
AATCGTTTTATTGAATGCAATGATTTATCATTGCTTTCAAATTCAATACATCCACCAAAAGTACCCTGCCCAGTAGCGAAGTGCATCCACCAATACTGACACCCGACGAGCGAAGTGCTTCCACAACTTACTGACCGGCTTTTTATTATTATACTTTTGAAAAAAAAACTGAGAATATTGTTAAAGAACTTGAAAAAAACGAATTTTATATGATAATGGCTCGTTATATTTTATAATTATAATCAAGATCCGAATTTTTATATCATTAAAAATAATAAAAATGACGTGATTTATGGCATTTTGGCTTTTAATTTTGATTAAGATCATAGTCCAATTTTTGAATCATTACAAACGACACCAAAGAACCACTTCAAACGACCCTTTATAATGTACTGTTGCTGTTCTATCACACACACCAACATGGTGTTGTAGTGATATTGTGGCAGTTAGCGGTTTAATAATTTATACGCATGTATTAATAGTAGGAGATTGGTAATTATTATTATATTTATAGATCTTATAATACAACGGAAAAAGATGGAAATTAGGAAATCTAATTTATAGAAAGGTGTCTTGTAGCCCTTATCAATAGTTTATTTTAAATATTACCACAAAATATATTTTGTCATATTATTATTACATTGTAATATTATAGTGTGTTTTAAAAATGAATTGAGATTTACTATACTAATATTGAACCTTGCTTATTTTAGTAATATAGTGGGGTTGCCAATGGGGCGACCAGTAAATAGTTTTTGGTGGCCGGACTACCCTTTACCTACGTGCCTGTACGTTGATTGACATTATAATTGTCTACGTAATAATAAAACAATAAAATAAAAACCTATAATAATTAAAAATGAAATATAATAATATCGTTATAATCGCTGTTCATGCATATAGTTATTATTATTTTATACCTAACATTATTTATAAACGTTTTAAGCCAACTAGTCAATTATACTATTGATAGCCATTTTCTCAAGTGAACACCAAAGTTTCTCAGCGATCCATTTATCATCCTGAACTTCGCTCATTACTACCCGATCCACCATCCTATATTGAGGTTATCTAATAATCACATACTCTCGTTTTAACTCTAATTATGTACAATTATTGTGCGCATTCTACTTATAAGTTTTAATTAAGAGGATACTTTACACCCATTTTAGCGGTTTTAAAATACGTTCACGCTCTATAAGTGCAACTTTTAACTTCTATCTTAGTAATTACAGAGTCAAAATGTATACAAAATATGAAAGATGAGAATATTTACTATGCTGTAGAGTAAAGTGTTTTTTTTTAATTTAAAAATTTAAAAATTTTCAATCACAAATTTAGGTTTTAAAAAAAATATATTAAAAAAAACCTTCACACTATGGCATAGTAGTAAATATTTTCATATTTTATATTTTCTTTAAATTTTAACTCTGCAAATACACAGAGAAAAGTTATAGTTATTGAGCGTGAACGTGATTTTTAACAAATATCGTGATAACAGTATAACACAACAATAAAAAATGGTACTAACATATGACTATTTTTAATTACTTTTAAAATATAATTGAATATTTTTAAATATTTGGATTTCCATTTTTCTTAAAATTAAATAAAAATTGATTATACAAAACCCCTTAAACATCAGGTGTATAGCATTCTTTTAAGCATATATTACATATAATTATAAACCATAATGTTGTATATTTTATTTTTTACATTATTATGGGTACCACTCGTAATTTACGTATAATAAAAATAAAAATTATTACGTATCTCTATGTTATAAATGAGTCCACAATTATTTTTATCTTCTGCTGTATTGTATAAAATACTTTTTAATAGTATTTATGTAATTAGGTAATTAGCGATACTTTTTAAAAGTTTTAAAAATAATCTCCAATTAGTAAAAATAATCAACCAGCTGGTTTTATAATAATTTATTATAATTAAATATTAGGAAGTTTTTGAATTTCAAATATAATACATTTTCAAAATATTTATTGATCACTAATACAATGGTCAATAACTCAAAATTTAATATAAATAACTCACTATATACATGTCCAATTTGGTATTCAATAAAAAAAGTATTGGATAAAAATAAATATATATAAAATACTACTTAAATAATTACAAATAAAATTATTTATAAAAAAATTCAATGCTAATGAAAATGTTCGAATACTTTTACTCAAATACTTTACAACCATACAATGCATACAATATACATACATACATATTGTATATAGTTAAGTTATAAATTAAATTTTTATATATTATTTTAAATTTAAATATACATAGATAAAATAATTATCATTATAAAAAAAACGTTTACTTATAGTTTTTTAAACAATCTTGAATGATGATGTGTTAAGTATGTGTTAGGTAAACAAAAATTTGCAATTGAATTATATTTAAAGATCATTAAATTATTATTATTATTTTTAATGTGATTAATCATCATAAAGAAAAATAATTGTACCTACAATAGCTTATTACAAAAATATGACCTATACAATTTACTTGTACAGTTCTTTCAAAATGTTGCATATTTTTAGTTCTTAAAATGAAAATAAGATGCATTTTTTTTTAAATGTATAGACTATAGAGTATCTATGGAATTTTTTTTGTAAATTATAATACGAGTATTTATATAGATAACAGGTGTGGATAATATAATGTTATAATACTATTTAATATTATCTAATTAATTTAACTGCAATGAACTTACAATAAAGTATCTATTATCGTATAAATAATTTTCTAATTTTCATACAGATTCATTGTATAAAAAAATGTTGAATTAATATTGAAATATTCAAGTTTTTAACATTTCAAGTTTCGTTTAGCAAGCAAAATAGTAAATTCGACGAGTGTAAAATATACAATTAATGCTATAGATTTAATGATAAATTAAAGCAATATTTTTTATCGATCAGTCAATAAATAATAAAATAAATGATAGTACATTACTTTACTTTAAAGACCGATGTTATGACGAGGCGGTACATCGGAATTTAGTTGACATTAAAAAAAATCGGTGATGAAATGAGTTTTCTTAATGCGAAAAAGTTATGAGCGAACCGTTGTCAGTCTGTCAACTGTGTTATTTATGACTTACAAGATTATAATCTGTTTTCTTAAATCCTTTTGTTTCACCATAAAACTACATCATAGAATAAACAAAGAAAACATCTCGATTAGTAATGAACGCAATCCTTTAAATGAGTAGCCGGTATATCAACTTTGCTACTTAAAGAATTATAATGACATTCTTATTTCGCTATCATATTATTAATTATTATTATTATCTCTGATCAAATATTTTATGTTCATTTTATTAGTGGGCGTAGGTATTTAATGAGTTTTTTCCTATATTTTTTTTTTCAAATTACGATTATATATATCAAAGCATTCATCATTGATTGAGATTGAAGATTTGTTATTTTAAACTTCTTTATAACTTTAAAATTTTCTGATTAGGTACGTCTCAAAATCAGGTAAATAAAAATCGAATAATTTTATATTACTCATAATAATAGAAACAAAATAAAAACTAATATTAGTCATATTTACGGTATTACATTAAGGATATGTATTTCATGATTTCTTATAATTTTATTGTTAAGTGAATGTGAATTGTTAGAAAAAAAAAACATATTTTAACAATTGTAAAAAGGAGCACTTCGCTCGTTGGTTGTCAGTAGAGGTGGATGCACTTCGCTACTGGGCAGTATATTCTTGATAAATGTATTGCATTTGAAAGCAATGATAAATCATTGCATTCTATAAAACGATTCTGAGCGTAGCTTCGGTGTAGTATTCATAACTCTTAATATTAGTTATATACTCAGTACCTACATATATTTAACATAACATCAAAGATCAAATGGTGAAATAAATATGATATTACGAATATACGAAGAAATGAAAATTCTGAATTTAACGAAATCGTATTTTTGACGTTTTTTCGTCATTTTTGGTAGTTTTTCCTTATGCATTAAAAAACTCTTGAGAAAATCGAAAAATGACCTCTTAAAAGTACCAACTAGATATAATTTCCTACTGGTTACCAAGTAAACTTGTAAAAATCATAGCATTCCTTTTGGTAGAAAAAGTATTTACAGAAAAATAAAAATAAAAATAAACATATTGTAAAACCACTAGCTCCTTCGCTACGCTCAGAATCTAAAATACCATTAACCGTTGCTATTAAAAATTATGATATCAGCCATCCAGCCCACGCATCAAATCTGCCCGACCTAAAGGTTAATTTGGACGATATTTTGATTACAATTATATGATTTGTATTTACAAAAAAGATATATTCTTTAAATATAATAAAACTGTATTATTTTTAATTGTAATATATTATCTCGATAAGATAAAAAAAGATAAAATATAGTCCTGTGCTATTGTCAATTGTTTAAGCATTTTTTTCGATGATATTGATTATTTCAGCATAAAATACCTAACTATTAAATGCATGAAATCCATTTTTGTGGTTTCGTTGTAAAATTAATAAAATAAAATTAAAATAAATTATTGAAATTTTCACCAATATTATTTTAGTAGTATAATGACTTGTCAAAATTTTCAATTTTTTTATATCTACACATTTTCTACTATTAATAAAAACTTGTAGATTATGCGATTTTTTTAATTTGTCTAATAAAAAAATAGTAGTTTTAGATTCTCAGACCTGAATATTTAATACTAGATCATTCGTAAATTTTTAGTCAACTATCTCAATTCTAAATTGGCATCCATCATAGGGTTAATATTAGGAGGGGCAAACTTCAGTGAGATTTTTAAATTCTCCTATTCTCTTATTATTTAACATTAATGTTTAAATATCTGTACTAACTACCAATTTAAGTAAAAATCCATTATATACTTAAAATTCAAAATTAATTAACTCAAAAAGTTCAATACCCATATATATATATATAAAATAAAAATAATCAATGCATTATTATAATATTATAACATTCATGACGAAATTGTTGGACAATTTGTAATTGCAACTACCTACGAGGTTTTTTTTAATCATGATGACCACTGTAATTAGTATTTTCACATTATAAATATATATGTTTCAAAATGTATTAATTCATTTTTAACAAGTTCTATACATTTATCGCATATGAATATCACTAAACGCGTAAAATAGGCATTATTTCGGTTAACCCATTAAAACTAACACTTTTATGAATAATGGTCGTTTTTTAAGTATATGAAATCGATGAATTACATTGCATTTCGACATTTATTTTAAGTGCATCGAGCATAATGACATTTTTAACAATACATACATAGGAGTCTAAAATATATAATCATATATATGTATACTATACATATATATATTGGTGGTAAAAGTTTGAACACCAGGAAAATCTAACTTTACTGATTTTATTAATACTAAAAAAAAGTTTCATGTTATAGATACTTAAAATTATTATATATTTACTAATGATTTATTTCTTTAACATCCAATGAACTAGAATAAATTAATACAGTCCACTCGAGTATTAACTAGTGGTATATAGATGTATATAATATTAGGGGGTGGTCCTTATTTTTAACTTTTAAATTTTTGATACTTGACCATCTCATTTTGTTTAATACTATAAGAAAATAATTTTTATGAAATTTGGTAGTGGTAACTCACCCCCTTCACGTACCCCAAAAGGGATAAATAATTGCCAAAGAGAGTAGAATTTTTTAATTTTTAAAATTGTATACATAACCTGAAAATGTAACTTAATATTGTCTAAAAATAATATATTTACAAAATGTATTGTAAATCCATTATTTTCTAAAAAAATAAATAAAATATAAGGTAAGTATTAAATTTTTTCCTCAAAATTGTTTTTTTATGATTAATTAAATATATTTGACAAAGAGTTGTAAGTACGATAAAATATCAAAATATAAAACATAAAATTATATAAAATATAATTTTCTAAAAGTAAGTTAAATAGTAAATGTTTCATTAGTTCAACCGGTTTATTGAAATAGTCGGATTTATGTAATATTATACCTATACTAAATTATTACTTCGAAAAATCCTATAGTAGGCATGTCATAAATATTAAATACTGCTTATATTATTGTAATCATTTTATAATATTCAGTATTTTTTTTTTAATAAAAATGAGTTTTTGAAATATTTTACATTTTTATTGTTCTAATTAAAAAAAAAAATATTTGAATTTTATTTGGTCATTATAACTTTTGGATATAACTGCCATTATGCTTGTGTATGAGTACAATATATATATATATATATTCCATTATTTGCCAATATTTGTCAGTAATATTTTAATTTTTTTAGACGGAAATATTTTGTATAAAAGTACTAGAATAGGGAATAGAATTTAGTCTAGCCAATAGTTGGAATAGCCCAAAATTTGATCATTTACTGTGAGTGGTCTAGGTTGTACTGACATTTACTATATCATAAATTGTACATGTATTATATATACATACATTTAAAATAAGTTACGTATAATATGATATTTTCCAAATATTCCTACTGTAAACATATTATGTTAAATTGTTTTTAAAAAAAAGTAAACTTCAGATATATTTAATGCTATTCTTTTTCAGTTTATCCAGAAAGTTAGGTATACCTTTACATTAATATACATAGTACAATATATTAATATTATACTATATAAAAAAAGTTGAATATGTTTATTCATTTATTCATTCTGTTTAGCATTTTCCAATATTTTACGAAAAATAAGATCGATTTTCCGATAAACATAGTTTTCCTTTATTATTATTATTATTATTTTTTATGTGCGTGTTGCTGTTGAATTGTATCAGTCGTAAAACTTTTGACATTCTTATTATCAGCTAGAGAAGGGAAAGAAGAGGGGTTGTTTTTTTTTGTATTCTTTGTTATTTAATTTGCTATTTATTTAAGGCTCAAAGTGAAAAAAAAAACAAAACTATAATAAAAATGTATTTATACATATTTATATATATATTATGAGTGCGAACACCGCACAACGATGATTATGACAACAGTCACGTCCGTTACACCGTATAATATAATATATAAACCATAAATGTAATATTATATAATGCTAACAACGCTTACAGGGAAAAATGTCGTAAACGACATTTTTATAATTTTACAAATAAACTAAAATAAAAATACGTACAATTTTTCTGTCCTCTTTTTTTGGAATACACTTACAGGTATAGTTCTTGTATAAATCTATTATTTATCATGTTTTCAGAGTATTTTACTTACAACTATAAAATGTATTGATAACTATGTTAAAAATTATCTAATTAACCATAATATGGCGTTTACAACCATTATTTCTCAACTTACCTAGTTTAATTTGTTGATTACGCCTTTAGTAATTTATTTATTTATTTACCAACTTATTTATTATAAATAAAATGAATTAAATTTGATAATTTTTCAGTCTCTCGTAAACAGTCTTAAATATGTGTGTTATTTCTCACTTGCAAATATACTCCTTGTGAAACTCGTTTGAAATAATCCCTGATGTACATAATTTAATTTAATCATTGTATTTTTCTTTCGAGATTGAAATGTTTTTTTTTGTATTTGTTTTTTGCAATGGCCTCAGTGGACATTCATACTTTCTTGTTCCGACTGTTCATAAGTTTTAATGTTTTCTGTTCACAATCAGGGTTATATAAAAAAAAATATGCATAGATATTTATGAAATTCAAATTATCATCTTCACTATTAAAATTTAAACGCGACAAAACAAAGTAACGAACTTTTAAAATTTGAATGATATTTCCATCGATATCCATTAAAACTTTCAGTTTCATATTTCCATTCATAAAAATCTAAATAAACAAGTTCTTTTACCTCTATAAGCTTAAATTTAATACGCATGTTTGTTATCAGTGGAACACATTCATTTGACGCCCAAATAGTTTTATCCCTAATAAAACGCTCGATTGATGCATGCATTGAATCTACCGGCATGTAAGTATGGCCCGGCAAAAGAAAACGATTTTTATCTCCTTGATGTATGTGAATTGTTTTTCGAGAGATTTTTAAATCATAGCTAACATGGCGCGATTTTTATTTTGGCCGGTGCACGAGGCACAATATAACGCTACGTATTCATATTTTTTTTAGTACCTATCTAATTCGGTAAAATATTTGTATATACATATCACGATCGCTTTACATCCTCTTTTTTCCATTATTTCTCCTCATAAATAAGTATAAGCACTTTGCGTCTCTGACTCGGAAATGGTGTAGTTATAAGAACTAAACTTTCTACCGTAGTACAAATTTATATTTTGACCTAACGTTCTACTTAATACTTTCTGCAAATCAAAACTCGAGCAAAGAAAATTTCCTCCACATTTTGAAATCTGTTGATCAAACAATATCATTGACCTGCATTCTTCCTTTTCGTGCGAATTCAGTGAATTTTTCGTATCTTCGGATTCATTCAAGTTTCCGCTAATAATAATATTTTAATTTTACAACGCTAAGTATATTTATTCTTTTTGGGGACATGAAAATCGATATTATATTTTTTTTTGAACTGATATTTATATAATAATTACGTATTATTAATGATAGGTAAAATAATATTATGGTGTTCGTGTATTGGCAAATGCGTATAGGTATTAATATGTACACGAAAAATATCGTTTACACCGGTCATATATTATTTAATAGTCATTTATGCCTAATCAAAGTCGTTTACTCCCGACAATAACTACTAACCTGAAAAATAAAGTGTTTACGCTTTATATTTAAACATCGATAGTTATTCGTAAAAAAATCGTATCGTTACAATAATCTCGTTTTTGACAAAAATGTAGTTTACGACCTTTTTCCATATAAGCTTCGATATATATATATGCAATATTATAATACAATATTATTGTACAATATATTATACAATATGTATAATGTATATATATATATATATAATATACAAAATACATACGGGAATTGAATATATTTAATATTTACCTACGTTTTTACCAGCATATAAAACTGTCGTGGAATAATAGAATACGACCACACACGCTATATCATTTGCATATGCATATAGATATTATTTTTGAGTGAAAATCGGTGGAAATACCGATGAAACGTCTATTATAACGAGTAGCAAGTAGTAAGTTATTATTATCGCAGGGATCTGTCAAAATTGTATATACATATATATATATATATATATCCTTCCTTATATCACTCGTATATTGACGACTATTTGCTACGACGGAGTTCGATGGCCGGCGCACGTATCCCTATCGTTTCCTTGTAGGGCGTATACTAAGGTATTGTTACAATCGTTACGAAAATTACACGATTGATATACACGTGATTTGGCTATTGTAATAGGATCATCGCATATTTATACAATTATAATATTATGATTGAAAATCAAATGTCTAACATCATTTTGTGTTGATGCATGTTGTATTGTTATAAACGTAATTACTAGCACTATAAATAGACAATTAAAATGTACACAATTACTGTATACTGTCCCCAGAGACGCCTATGTCTAGGTTTAAGTGCAAATCTTGGATCAATGGTATTTGTATATGACACTTAACAATACCATAAAAAAATAATATTTTAAATAAAAGAGAATTCAATATGTAATTTAACTGTACTAAAAATTTCTAAAAATAAAGAGGGAGTGTATACGGATGTCTCTATATTGGAGTGACTTTTGTATCATAATATATTGATACATTTTTAATATTCGGTATTATTATTATTATTTAATTGGATTTATATTAATTTAGAGGTGTGCAGATATTATGTAGACCTTATGGGAATTACAGGACCTATACAGCTTAATAATATCTACCAACATCATCATTAGTAATTCCTAAATTATTAATTTTTTTTTTACAATTTGATGGCATCTAAAGCAGATAAAATGATAGAGAATAGATTGAAAAAGATCGGAAATATTTTGAGGGGAGAAGAGACAGAGAAAGTAAGTTTGGTAAAGGGGACATACCTTGAAGGAAAAATGGTATAAGAAAGATAAAAATGATAGAGAATGAGTTAAGTAGAGGTGCAGGACTAGAGTTGGGAAGAAGGTGAAAAAAAGAAGAAAAATAATTCCAAGCATATGCGAGTACGTATACTGTGTTTAATAAAATTACTAGCAAAGAAATACAAAATATACACGTTAGTCAATATACTCTGTACTCTGTAGTTGTGTATATTATATGTTATAGTGTATAATAAATAATTTAATAATATATTATATTTATATGCGTATGTTATTTGTATATCAATAGTCGATAGCGTCCATTTATTGGTTACAGATAGATCTGATGAGATTTATTGGGCTCAGTGTTTGATTTTAGCAACACAGATAATGTCCCTCAGATACTAATTTCCCGAGGGACATAATATATTAATTTCACCAATTTGACAATTAGTTCAGAAAATCTAAAATGTCCGCCAATCTATTATGTATTAAATTGTGTAAACATATTGGTGTATGATAAAAGAAAAATATCATTGTAGAATAAATCGTTTATACATTTTGTTTTTTCGACTGTAAACAATAACTCATACCATCAGTGCACTTAACAGGGTCATTATTTGTAATTGACTACCATTATTGACCAAGTCAATGTTTTATTTTTACAGATAATCATTATACTCAATATACTATTATGCTATATATTATATAACCATTAGAATTCTCGTCGAGTATATAAATTATTTTCTCATTTTTTATTATTGAATATGAATGATATGCATTAATATTAAATGTCTAATATGTAATTTTAATTCTATAGTTTTAGTAGTAAATATAGATATTTAATAATAATATGTAAATATGGTATACGTACTACACCATTGATTTTTTAATAATAATAATATTATAAAATCAATGATACCTACTACGTTATATAAAAATAGAGTGGTAATATTTTGTTCATCAGGTAGGATACTTGTAATAGATATATTCCATTTAAAAATAATGATTAATCACTGTATTCTATAAAACAATTTTAAGTGGAGCTCAATTCATAAATGTATCGTAAAAACCTATTTGAAAATTGTAGGATGTCACCTATAATATATTCTTTTAGTTATATCTATATAGTAACCATGAAAATTTTATTTATTATTTTTCCATTTATAAGAGGTAGATTCTTTACGTTTAAAAACTATTGTGAAAATTAGAAACTGATCCCTGAAAAGTACCATCTAGAACGTATTTGTTCTCAAAAAAGCTTTTTACTCCATATTTTATTTTTAACTCTTTGCAGTTCTCAAAATTGAATATTTAATAGATAAGTTTGTACTTCAATTATATTTTATTATACTATACTAAATTATATAATTTGTGTGATGTGTCATTTGTAAGTTCAGTCTTAATAAAATATTATTTCAAAATTTGAACTTGACTGGATCACATAATATTTTTAGAATATCCAAACAAAAACAAACGCGTATTTCCAATAGCAATACAAGCTCTAAAATTTAATCAGCTCCACCATAACATTGTTTTATATTGTTTATCTAATATTTTTTGAGGGATCTATGAATATTTTTGTATGAGGGATTAAGACCCCCAGCACTACTGGTTGCGCTAATGCCTATTCAAATTTAAATTTTCAATTATTTCCTATTTAGACGACTATAGACTATAGACTATAGATTAATTTAGTCATTAAGACTTTAACCTTAAAAGTTCAAAAAATCAATTAATATTAATATAATTTATTATACATACGTATAAACCAATAAATTCACTTCTTAAAAAATAAACATTTTACCGGATTAAGCCTCTTTATCAATCATAAACGAAAATAATATTTTGATTTGCACATATACTTAACACAGGATGGGCCGAGTTTAAAATTAGATCTGGGACTTAGTATGTTACACCCAATTGTGGGGACCAAAATATTTACAGTAATGGTGCATTGGTGCATGTTAATTATTTAATAAAAATACGATTGAGTCCAAAAGGTTTAAACACCGTTTCCAAATTCGATATGATAATAAATATAGAATAATATATAAAAATTGAAGCCAAGCTTTGTAAAATATATTTTTCAATTCTTCAGTTGCATAATTTTAATACAATTTCACATTTATTTTGTCTGAACATATTTAACTAAGTTTGAAGAAAGAAATCACATGAACATTCAGTCGTTGTCGACTTATTTGGGGGAGGGGGTGGTTACGTATCAGATTTAACATGAATCAAAAAAATTAAACAAAAAGCATTGTTGAACTAATATTAAGAAAAAAGAAATCGCTAATATTTCTCTTTATATGCAATGACAAATTATGCAGAACTTTTCAAGTACTCTTTCAGAATGTGTTACCAAGAACGGCTTATGCCTTACACCTTAATTATATAGTTTTTATAACAATTAATTCTTAAATCACATTTTATGTAGAATAAATTCTATTATTAAATATTTATTTTAAAATTATTATTCAGTGTTTAATCTTCAATTAAAATTTTCCATTTACCTGGCCCACTCCGTGTTGTAGAATTTTTTATGGTTATTTGGCATCGAATGCGCTCATTTTATTATTTTCAAGACTATTTTTTCAATGATTTTTGCAATGGACTTAAAATATGCACCAAATTTAAAAATTAATTAACAGGTTAAGTATAAACTGGAATTGAAGCGACAATTAGATGATAAATTAGGGCGTAAACATTTGTCACTTAAGCCCTGAATTTTTCAAAATATTTATAGCACGCAAGCTTTTCTTTATAAAATCAATAAATAATACACATATTTTTAAAGAACTTTATATAAATTGTATACAAATTTTACACCAAATAGACTCAAAGTGTATAATTTCTAATATTTTTAATAAATTCACAAAACGTAGAAAATAAATATCTATTACATATTTTATTGTTACATCTATAAATGTAATAAATATACATAATTTGCATATGTTCTAAATTGAAATTAAAGGTAAAAACAATAGTTTATGTGAAGTAATTGCTGAAAATATATTTACTTCCTTATAAATCCAATTTTAAAACTTTCATTATGATTCTTAATGCTAAATATTATAAATAGAATACCTCCCAAGAAGATTAAAAAAAAAAAAGTTAGTATCTAAAATGTCTATGAACCTTTAAATTAAAAACGTATTAAAAATATGTTTTTTTTGCTCTCCTGAAAAGTTTATTAAATATCGCTTACTCTTTTACCTTTCACCCGTTGATATATTATAATTAAGTACTTCAGTCAATTGTATGGTGTGGCTACTACTATAGCTTCAACATTATGCAGCCTCTATGACATTTGTAGTTGCCAAATCTTTATTTATTTTTATCTTTATTATCTGCATCTTAGTGCGCCATTTTCTCATTATCAATTGACATAATGGTGAATTCGCTAAATATGTTTTTACGAGAACGATTTTCATTTTTCGATGGAGTGGAGACATTTATCCTACAATATCGCAATATCACCCCATCTAAGAACGTCCCTGCTATACTAATATAATATTGTAATTTTGGAGATAAAAAGAAACGGCCTGCGGAACGACAAGAAATATTTGCATCGCGAAGTAATTGATCAGACGATGAGGATGGTAACGGTGGAGGGTGGAGATGAGAGACACTTTCCCCTAAGACTAATGCGTGCGAATATTTCACGGGGAATCATGGAGCGGGCGCGCGAACACGTCTGTCAAGTTAATTTTTATTCTGCTCTCATGCTGGCGTCGCGCTCGCCAGTTCTATTCTCACGCCCCGTTTGTCTCTATCCCCCAACCCCATATATTAGACTTGATGGTGTATTATCATTTTGACTAACTCGTCCAACTGGATTAGCTTGACTAGATAACAGACTTGTTTTAATCACCACAGTTATTCAAACGGCGAATAGGAAAACTACATAGATTTTCTTTGGGCCATTGTTTTCCGTAACGATGATAACACTGTAGTGTGGAATTGAGATATTTTTTCTAAAGAAAAGATAGGGGGATTTATCTAAATTTCAGAGATTCATAATTTGCTAAAACATTTAATTAGTTTAAATATACTGTAAATTGTAATACTATTTAATGTAAGTGTACAAATAATATGCTTACATAAATTAAATTGATTTATAGAATGTACCTATGTTATTTATGCTATTCATCATAAACTCAATGCAATTATATTGCAATAATTATGAATATATAATTGCAATAATAGAATATAATTTTCAATTGCCTACCATTTTCCAATCATATGCCCAATTATACTGAATGAATTTGGCGTATACAAATATATCGAGGGCCTGAATCTATATATACATTAATACTAAGGTATTAGGTACCAACCAATATTATGTGATTTAAATAATTTTTTGAATTCATTTCAACTATTTATTTGTATTGACTGTTTGAGCGAGTGGAGTGAGCATGGATTATTTATTTAAACTATATAGTTAAAATTAGAGTGTGTGAATTTTTAAATTATTATCTCTGTGCAAGTATTTTTGTTCGTCATCCATCTCTCAACACTAGAAAAATGTATACCTTTTCATTCCGAGATAGAAGCTGTATCACTGTAAATATATAATATTCGTTGTATATTTTGAAAAGTAATACAGGCTGAAGAAGTAACATTGCTCTTTTTTCTCTCTCGGATTATATATTATATTATACACGTACATTATTTTGTTTGCATATTTTTCCTTTTTCTTTTTATGATCGCTAATGGCCAATAATTTGTTCGGCAATACGGCGGACGACTGTGCTCGCGATCGGTGTCGTTTCCCCGTTGTTGTATTTACTTTTAATTAAAAAGATTATAATATTATTATTGTCGTGCTCGTGTTTCACGCGGAGTTCCGTTTCGGAGATTTCGCTATCACGATTAGAGTCGCGTTGCTGCCCCGGTAACTTTTACCATAAATTATCGGTCCCGAATCCTGGCACAAGTCGTTTGGACTCTTTTAGCGTAGAGTAGTACTTTACTTCCGTCGGCTATTTTCTAAATAGTTAAACTTTCCAGCACATATTTGTTCCGGATTCGTGTACTGTCGTACTGACCGTGCATTGTGTTACGGTGAATATTTTTATTCCGTCTTTTTTTCACCCCCCCCCCCTGTATTGTTTCCTTTTTATTATTATTATTATTATTATTATTATTATTATTATTATTATAATGGATCCCATTCAACCGCTGTAGCACTCATAAAAATAATAATATATATATATATTATTTCCGCATTCTAGCGTTTAGTTTTTCGTATTCACCGAGAAAATTATTTAATATAACAATTGAAAAATTTTAAATTTTGTACATATAAAGTCATTCTATCTAGAGTATACCTATCTACAGTATCTCTCTACATCCGGAACGTACTTGTAATACTAAATAAAATATCGGTTTTATTTCCTGAATTTGGAAACAGAAAAAATTATTCGAATTTGACTATCAATTCTTCAACTAATTTTGTATTACTGATCCATATTTATTGGTTAAGATTTAACAATAAATACTAATATATGTATATTTTTTTAGGTTTTAATTTATATAATAATCATTTATATTTTGGTTAGAGTATAGGTTTCACAGTTTCGATCATTTATTGATTTGGAAGACTATTTTAATTTTAGTAATAGTTCAATTTATGTATAATGCACATGATGTGTCCATACACGTTATTTTGATAAATATTTGAATTATTATTAATTGTTCATAATTAAATTTTTTAAATACTTAATAATTGTTTTAATTCAGAATTTCAAAGTCTATAAATATCATGTATAATTAATAAAATTAATAAATAATAAATTCAATATCTAATGGTTGGTAAATTTCTCATTTTTTAACTCATATCTCGTGATATAGACGAATTTTATCTTATAAAATCTAAGGTTATGTGACATTTAATATTTATACGTAATGACATAATAGTTCGGTAGTTGTAACTGGTAATAGACGTGTGTATTATATTGGTAGGTATTGTTTATCGATTACGACTGACCCTATAGTAACACGATTGGCTATTTTTTAGAACCAAGTTCAAATCTTGCTGATTTATTCTTTGTTTTTGGTTATAAAAATGTATTATATTCGTTAAAATAAATGTAAATTTCTGATAAAAACAAATTAGTTACAAATATTATTATTAAGAAACAAACCATTTAACGGTAACGTGCAGCAATACATAATATTAATCATTGTAATTTAAAGTAATAACTATGGTAAGTATATTTAGGTACATATAATCAATTATGTCATCGATGATCAATGAGTATACATTTTACTGTTGCCTCCTAAAGTAATTTATGCTATTCGTTTTTATTGACGACGTGCTTCGTGGCCATTAGATTTCATCACAATAGTTATTTATTATAGTAGGCTATTAAAAACTAAAATCATTCATTAGACTCATTTTTTATAGTATAAATCAAATATAACATTATAATAGCGTACAAAACGTAATATTTTTTTTTTTGTATTTCAACGATTGAATTTGGTAAAAAAGATCATTAAAAGTTATAAACATTTTGTACCAATAGTATAGTATGTAAAACACGTTTTACTGAATTTCATATACGTTATTATCATAAAAATTTGAATAATAATTGAACTTTATATTATTAAGTAAATATGAGCTTATTGTAAAAGTTTATTATGATTGTAAAATCGTGTTGACGTAGTGAGTTTATGACGAACATAACCATATTAAAAACACAGGTCGGCGTGTCTGAAGTAATTTTTTTTAAACATTATGTATATAATATTACAATACGCTACCTATAACACGTCATTATATAATATATATTGGATTAATTAAAATGTTATTTTTATTAAGTATATTAATAGTCTTTTTAATCATTTGTGGGTCAAATTTGTATCGGTGTAAAAAAATATATTTTCTCAGGTTGTTGCTTGTTTAAAATAAAAATTTCGTTATAATAACATACTATAAAATGTATATTGTTTTTTTTCTCCCGAGAAAAGGTCTGTATGAAGGTTAAAAAAAACGACCCTAGATTTAATTAGTTTCCCTCTCATTAAGTAGTCTTTACAAAATGACCTTTCACAAATTATCTAAAAGAAAATGGTAATGAACGAGCGTGAAAAAATTATTAAATAAATTATATTATACTTATGGATAAAGAATACTGTATAATGTTTTATATCAGATAATTACGTTTGTAATAAGAATTTATCTTGATCGGTATTATCTTGTAATTGACGAATCGGACACTACCTATATAGTTTAAGACGGTCCTTATTAGAACCAAAAAAATTAATTGCTCCAGAAATTACTAGTTTTATTTTATATGGATTAAAGCATTTAATTTTGGTAAAATTTAAATGTGATCAATATAAAAATATAGAATCATGAATTTTATTTTGTTTTTTTCTTCAAAAATGTACGAGATTAACTGACAAAATTGACAAGTGTGCGGATGACAAGATCATCATGTGGGTTGTGGCCTTTAATCTCGAGGACCCCAATCCGACGACAATATATACGAGAATGAATGTAAATATATAATCGTGGGCACAACCATATCGTTATCGAATGTCTATAGTAGTAAAGTTATTTTGAAAATGTTCCCGAGATTTATTACTTTTATCCCTCTCCCCCTACTACTCGAACACCGCAATATAAGTACATATAAATGTGTGTGTTAGTTATACGTAATTCAGGATGATTCATTGAACAACTGTTTTGTCATTAGCGAGTTACAAAATTAAAGTTGAGGAAATATTTACTTTTTAAAATAACGTGATAATTCGTTTATCCCGTTAACGTACTGTATAATTGTTCAACTTTGCAATAATTGTTAAGTTCATAAATTGCACAGTTACAGTAATTATTAATCTATAAACCGAGTTAAGTACGGGTTGATTAATCTGAATTGTTTTCAGCACCTACTCGTCCAGGACAAACCATTTAAATATAACATAAATGTATAAATTCTTCTTCTTAATATAACGGTGCGTTATCGTAACTTGTAGTTATATAGTTTATAGTTTATAGTCTATACCCTAAATTAGGTTATTATTCTTTTCTTAATAAAAAATAGTATTAGAATACAATTTGATATAAATTAATGAAAACTATCGTTTCTAGTTAAATGCAATGGTGCATTGTTGAAACTTGTATTTATAAAGTCTATACACTAAATTAGGTTATTATTGTTTTCTTAATAAAAAATATTTTAATACAATTTGATGTAAATTAATGAAAACTATTGTTTCTAGTTAAAAAAAAAATATATTAAATATCGCGTGATTGTATATAATAGATGCAACATAAGATTTGATTTTTTAAATTACAGTATGTCATAATATACATTTTGATTAAACTTTAGTGATTACGCTTTTCACTTATCTACAGACCACTTTGTATTTTGACATTTTGACATTCTTTTTATATGTACCAATTATATGTCATACAAATAATTTAAAATATCATTATCGAATAGTTTGATAAGACCAAAATGTAAACTTTCAAAAATACATCGACTAAATTACTTATAATATATACATATCAAGATCATAAACATTCATGTATATACGTTTTAAATTAATTTTAAATTTTATTTTCATTCATAGCGTTTTTTTCTAGAATAAAACACATTAAAAAAAAAACTTTCAACCCCTATTTAAATATTATAACACGGTGTTAAATAAACAGTGTAAAGTCGTATAGCAAACAATTATTATTATTTGTATTACATTTCAGCGGTATAAAAACTTTGAAAGCCCTATTTCTAAAACAACAGTAATTATTTTACATTAACATTTGTCATTTCCCCTATATCATTATTATTAAAATCATTAAATTAAATATACAAAAGTAGCTTTAATTTTGAGTGTTCTGTTTTTATTTATTAGGAATTATAAAAGTTAAATAACAAGTCAAACCTGAAATGAAATCAATTCACTTCCGTTACACACACTTGAAAAAAAACATAATTTTTATTTCCCACTGTTTTGTCTTGTTATTGAAAGTTTTTTTTCTATATAAACTATATATACAAAGTACCACAATAATGATCTTAAATCTCTCTCTTTTTCTTTCTGTAAACATAGGTATATATATATATATACAAAAACTGAATTTCTATAGAACAATTGAGACTTTAAGATTGTTACAATCGTCAGCAATTATGTTCGAATAAATATACACCTGATTATATAATAGTAGATAATACATTTGAATTAATAATATAAAAAGTAAAATGTTAAGAACGATATAATGAGAAACTGAAAATAATACTATGTCAAAAATAATATGACAAACATTTTTCAGAAAGAATAAAAATATGTATATCCTAATAGTATAATATTGTGTATTTTAGATTTTTATTAACTTTATTTAAATGTATATTTATACATTTTTACACCATGGTATGGTAAAGAGTAAAGGAAGACGAATTTTTAAGTTTTTCTAGTTTTTCCTGCAAGACTCCAAAGAAATATTTAATGATTTTATGTGAGCTAAATACTTTTTTTACTCTATAATATGTAATGAATGTAAACCAAATATACATTTTTAGTTCGTCTTTCTTCCAAATAATGTTTAAAAGAAAGTATTACCTACATGCATCAATGTATGTATATCGATGGATAATAAGAAAAAGGAGCTAAACGACAGATTTACTATATTTCAGAAAAGCAAAAACCAAATTCATATGTGTTCGAAATATAATATTGGGGCTTCAGTTGTTATTAATGAATTCGAAATGACTAATGAGGTAGGTATTATATATTCCATTCCAAATCGAATATTTATACTTATATAATAATATTATTGCATTTCTGTGTCTATTTTATATTCTGAACGGAATGAGGAAGCTAGCAGTTTTACAATTATGTTTATTTTTATTTTTCTGTGTATAACTTTTTGACCCAAAATCATAAACCAATCTGTACATGTGACCGAATTTGCCAGTAGCAAATTGTATTTAGTTTGTACTTTAAAAAAGCCGTTTTAAGATTTATGGCCATTTTTAATAAACGTGATAGAAAAAAACTACCGAAAAGCAACGTAAAACGGCCAAAATACGATTTCGTCATATCAATGATAGATTTATGTATATCAACACCAAAGCTCCGCTCAGAATCGTTTATTAAAAGCAATGATTTATTGATGATTTATCATTACTTTAAAATTCAATACGTTCACTAAAAGTAAATTCTACAATAAATAGTGCACCTTTTTAATTACTAGTACCATTTCTTGGCGTTTAGCTCTTTTTTCCCCTATGGTTTCTTATACAAAAAAAATTATACTAGTTTCTGAATTTTTGACTTTTCTGTAAATAAATATTAATTTAACCGACCATTAAAAATGAAATATTTCTTTAAAAAATGGCCAGTGGAACACTAACGCTTATGCATTCGAATGCTGAGTCTATCGGTTATCCCGTAATATACACCATATCGCCTAGCCCCTTTTTTCTTTTACACTTCGATTATTTTATACGTATGCATATTATAATAATATAGGTACGCATATAATAAGCATATATTTCGATTTACAGTCAAACCTTTGACCATATATTATAATTAACATTTAAACCTTTATATTTTATGAGTCTTAAATACATATTAATCAGATTAAATTTCCCATTCAATTCATGGGAGCGTATAGTTTGAGGAATATTTCATTCATATTAGGACGTGATCTATTCGAGTACTACACTCAATTATACATATTATATAGGTATATTGAATTACTTTCCCTGCGTCCGAATCACATCTTAACTCGTCAAACGCAATAATCTACGTCCTTTAAACTTACCCACCATTAATAATCATAAACACATCGACTAAAATTGAATATCCTCGTCATATACAAATAATTTTAATTTCGCCGCTAGTAAAATATAAATAAACATATATTTTATGGTGGAATTAATTGAAAAACTTCAATGATGCCCAGGTCATTTTAGACATTAGCGTTTACACGTTCGTTAGAGTGTAGTCATTAATAATATAGTAAATATGATTACCTTATTTTAAAATGTAATATTTTCTTAAAACAAATGTGAAAACCAAATCATCAAAAAATTAATCATATTTAAATATATTTATGTTTGAAATATAATCAATAATTAATTCAATTATAGCATTTTTTTTTAATTAAATTGCAAGATTCGCTGTATTATTTAAACAATTTTAATATCTGACATTTAAACATCTTTTTAATAAAAAATTTACATATGTATCATATGATTTCCATTACTGTACTACAGCTGCAGTTATTATATTATTTAAAACATTGTACTTTTAGATTTTGAGTAGAGTAAGAAAATTAGTGGTTTTACAATTTTTTTTTTGGGGTTTTTTATCAAAAAATTTTTGATCAAAAGATTAGATACAATCAGTATATGTGTTCTCATTTTTATTAACAAATTTTAACTAAAAAGTGTTTTAAAGAGTTCATTTTTTTCAATATACCTACACATAAGGTAAAATTACACTAAAACTACAAAAATATGATTAATTTCCTCCGAATTCCAAAAAAACTGAGTTTAGAAATTTGACATTTTCACAGAGTAGATATGTATTTTACCACAATATATACATTACATGACTATTTTTTTTATGTCACTCTAATATGTATCTAATAATTTTTTTTGATTTTTTCAAAAAGAAATTTCTTAGCGGATTTTAGTTTGTGTATCCATTAAGATATACAGGTTGTACTATAGAGTAAAGAATTTATTATGTCTATTTCATCTACAATCCTGTATCATAGCATAATGCGAAGAAAATTTAAATGACAAATTAATTCAGTTTAATTGATATAAAAATGTTTAAAAACACTCCAGAAAAAATAGACATATCTATTACAATACCCACTTAAATTTCAATAGTTTAAAGCTTTATGTACGGCCCACCAAAGTAATCGTTACGAAAAACTGTATACAAAAATATTTGGCAATTGATTATCTTAAATTGGTCACTCTAAGCGTTTACATTTTCAATGTGTCACTGATATATTATATTCATATATCCAAATTTATAGGTACAGGTTATAAGCAAATAAATATCTACCATGATGTTATTATAGAAATACTATAATATCGAAACTAAATACATAATATTTTGATTTCGAAGTTATTCTTAAACAATATTTTTTTATTTCAATACGATATATCTATGTTATTTTATCTTACATAAACTATTTAATAACATAACATGTATGTATCTACAACTATATACACATGAAATTTTAAGTATAAATATGTAATTAAAATGGATGGATGAAGCGTCCTCTTAAGAAAGGCTGGATTAAAAGATCATTGAGCCATAGAGCAAATATTATAATTCTCGGGCTTTGCGGGTAATATGAAATACATCTTAATAATAATAATGATAATAATACCTACTATAAAAAATAATTACAATTCGGTTAAAGGATATATTCAATAAGACAGTGGTGAAGACTGTAATGATGTATGCATAAAAATGTTGGACAGTAGATAGGACAAAGGATAACAAAGGATGAGTGTAGCTGAAATGAGAATGTTAAGATGTATGCATTTAGACTAGAGAAGATAAAATTAGAAATTAGTACTTATATAAGAGGTAGTATAGGAATGGTTTCAATATTAGACAAAATGAGAGAGAACAGATTGATATGGCTTAGGCAGGTTTTGAGAAAATAAGAGATAATACGATTAGTAAAGAGAATGTATATTTAAAGAACTAGGGGAAGTTGAAGATGGTCGAAAAGGTGGGGGTTTAATAGAGAGTTATATATGTTAGGCAGGTGTAAGTTGAGAGAATGCGGTAGATCGAGTTAAGTGGAAGTGTATGACTAGGGTGGCCGACCCAAAATAGTTGGGAGGAAAGACGAAGGAGAAGGATAACAATAACAATACTATTTCTTATAAACTCATAAAGTACAAACTCATATTAAAGTATGGAAAATAGTTACGGAAATTAAAAGACCAGACGTAGTATTATTATAATAATCTTGGGTTTGATTATATTACGATGTTTACCGTGTACATTTTTCACATACAACATGTGTTTTTGTAAAACACGAATCTTAAAACGATTGAATTCACGTTTAACGATTTTCGGCAGTGAAAGGCACTGCAGTTTATCGCGGTAGATTTTGAACGTAAAACAAGCAAATAGTAGTGTGGTGGCAAAAATGTCAACCATTACCACGTTAAACTGCATGGGCGGTTAATTGACGTACACTGTTTGGTGCACCCTCGGCGCGGGCCGTTCCGGGATCGTGTCAATCAGCCGAGCCGAGTACACGGGAATAATGACCTTTGACGGGCTCCTCGTTAATAAAGCAGTGCGTGTGGAAGAAACAACGGGGACGGCGTACAGGATCGACGGGGGTGGGCTTGGGTCGAGCGGACTGTAGGGTGCGGTGAATTGATTTATGCACATCGGCCGTATCACGATATCTGGACACGATGCACGAGGTTCACGGCACGGGTGGAAGTACAAAATCTAAATAGCAAAATTGAAATTCATGAATATTTTACCGGTTCTGAGCCCTTGGCATGATGGTGAGAGAGCTACGTATATATACCTACTCCCCTGGCGCAACGTTTAACTACATATATTTATTGTCACGTTTGATTTACGTCCGTGCATAACGACACATTTTCCATTTGTATTGTTCCGTATTAGTTCCGTTACCCGAAAATTTTGAAAAAAAAAAAATAGCCGAATCCGGGCTTTGGACAGTGTTACCGAAACCGGATTTGGCAAATTCAGTCCAGCTATCATCATACAAATCGTAAAATACGTCAATTACGTTTATCGAATGCCAATAAATAAAATATACTGCCTTCTTGATGACATGGGCAGTAATTATATTTTACAAAAAGACAAATTTTGGGATAACGCAACGTTGCCTTTTTTTTGTGCATCCAATTATGACATTTTTAAATCGAATTTTAATGTACTTAGACTCAATTTATCTCAGAAAATTTTCAATTTAACGACAATTCAAGGATATGTTATATAATAATTTCATTTTTGCAAATTGGGTAGTTATTGTATTCAATTGTCCATTTAATCCTGTAAGTTAATTAATGTTTAATTTAAAACTAATATTCAACATTTTTTTTAAGATTCTGAGATACAAATTAGTACACTATAATAACTAACAGATACCTATTATTTTTAGTCAAATTGGTACTCAACGTAATAGATCCTCCTGGAAGATGACTGAGATATGGTCGAACATCAGGTTAACCATAACAGATCATATAAATAGGGTAAGTATTTTATTGCCAGAATAAGGTCGGGAAGATATTAGGAAACATGTAGACTGTCATCTGAAGAAAGAAGTCAATTAGACATTTTCCGATAAAAACCTTATTGATAGAAAAGTAAGAAGTAAAACTATTGAGAATTATAAAAAACCGTTTGAAATCAGAAAATAATGTATAATGTATCGAACTTCGTTCATAATCAATACAATGATTTAACTGCTTTTAAATCTAAAACAATAATATTACACTAATTTGTCCAATGTCTGATAGAATAATAGAATAACTTCCATCACACATATCTGGACAATTTTTATACCAAATATTTTTAAAATAATTTTAGTATATATTAAGTGTGAAATCCTAACAACGTAAAGACCTTCCTATATGATGATCATAAAATATATTTTGAGGCTCGTAGACCATATTGAGGAAGTTCCTGTTTTATTGTTCTCGAATTTCCAGTGCGGTTCTGAAGTAGTCTACAGACGTCTTTTTTTCAAACCGTATTACCGAAGTTCTATATGGAATTGTGAGAACTATGTGGAAACCAGGAAAGTAAAACAAAAAACAAAATTTAAAATATTTAAAAAAAAACTCAGAAAATTCGCAGTTTTATATATTTATATACCTTCATTTTTATCATAATTATTAAATAAATATACAACCTCCAATATTTTTTTTAAATTACGCATAAAAATATTGATGACATTCTCCCTGAAATTCTTCTAGAAAAATCTTTCCTCCCCCCCTCAAGATTTTATTTCAAAATCATATTAAAAATATACAACGTAAACTTGTTTTTATACGGATTTTAATTTTGATGATATATAATTCCCCTACCTTGCCAAAAAAGAACTTGTGATAATAGTCATAATATATATTTATCTTAACAAGAAGTATATTTACCTAAATATCAGTAGGATACAAATCGAGAATTAACTGGGATAGGTTAAAAATCATTCCGTTGGGATGTGTCCATAGGTGCCAATTGGTTAAATTTCAGGGGGAGTGTAAACTTAAATAAATATTTTTTTTTAATTTTACCTACTACCCGTTTTAGCAATAATCCGTTGTAAATAAAATTAATTATCTAGAGGAGGTACGTATCTCATTTCTGACTCACCTGAATGGGCGACAATGGATGTGTCGGTTAGATATCAATTGGATATAAAACTGGAAGTACCGAAAAGTATGAAATATATCCTGTCGAAATGATTTTGCTAGCATCCATTGAAGACAGCTCGAGAATAATATACCACATTAGGTCGTTCCCGGGGATAATTCTTGATGGATACCCCTGACATAGAATTGGTTAAATAGGTGGTGACGGTTTGGAAATAAATTATGTTTAATTTTTATTTTTATTTATTTTTAATGCATATGAATAAATAATCGTATCACATAACATATAACAATTACCTAGTTTTATCTTGTCCTATTACTTGTATCCATTACAATAATAGTGTATATTTGATATTTTTAAAACATAAGTAAGTATAGTTCCTTCGAGAACAGAAAAACAAATATATTCGTAGGTTTGTTAGTGTATAATATTTTTTGTAAATTCAACCACTAAGAGTACGTAATTAAAAACAAACAAATCTGTAACTTAAATACAAAAAAAATCGATATTGTTTAATTAAGATTTACAAAACATCAACTGTAACTATCAATATATACTCGTGTAATACTTTTAAAAAATAAATAATTTCTCGTGAAACTTATTTTTATTTAATTACGATATTTTTTCCATTCAGCGGTAGACAGCTAGGTGATATTGAATTTATTGGTTTTACATTCATTTGTTTGTGTTTTAATTAAATTTTAGTCATCTGATTAAAAGTTACTACGTTTTGACAACTGCTGCGTAATTTCCGTTAAAAATTATTAATTATATTTTAAATTATAATGTTATATATATACGAAATGTGTAAAATTTTAGGTAAACTCAATAATAATGTATCTAAATTATCGAAAATTAAATCGGCTTATGTGGATATTGTTGTAAACTGAAATCCTGAGCCATTTAAAGAACTATAGTTATTATTTAAAAAAAGTATAATTGAGTCAAGAAATACTATATCATATTAAACAATGTATGGAATTCGAATCTTTACAGGTAAATATATCTATATATCTATAACATCTATATTATAAAATTTAATTGTATAATATGATGAGTTTTTTTGTAACAAATTAAAACGGATTTTTCTCTTAGAACTAAAAAAAAAATACTACCATATACTTATATGTTTTAAAAAATGTCGATTTTTCATTAGAGACGTTAAAATACCATATAAATACAACAATTAATATTTTTTCCTCGCTACATATTATAATATATTATATAATTAATTTTAATCCAACAGTGACTAAAGGGTGTGTATAAAAATATGGACCGCATTATTGTCAAAATTTCCTAATAACAATTTTATTACGGCATGAATTAAAAAAAGCAACAACAAATACATTAAAGGTTTTGTAATAGAACGAAATGCAAAATAGGTAGGAGAAGTTATAATCGAAATATGGTGAGTTTCATTATGCGTTATGTTCCTATATGTGTTTTCATCCTATGACAGTTTTATTATAACTACATATACTAACCTTGTGTAGCTGAAGATCGCTCGATGTTCGTAAAAAAAGAACACATTCAAATTAATGTAATTTAGACTCTGAAGGGTCCGGAAGTCAGCAAATTATCACTATTTCATACACACATATTATATTACAAAAACTTGTATGTTTATCCAAGCTGAGATATACAATCAAATGAGAAGAGCTGAACCGTTAAGGTGTTCCGACAATTAATATTAAGCGTAAAAAAGACCGAATTGAAATACCAATAAAATAAAGTTAATTAGATAAGTATTAGGTGTGTGAATATGAACCTATAGAGGAATATGTAGTCAGTGAAAAGGGCTGAACCAACCATTAAGGTGTCCTGACAATCAATGTCTCAAATGTAAGGTATGAAAAGAAATACAACAGAAAAATAAGTTAAAGCAATATATGCAGCATAATAATAACAACACACCGATTTATTAATGAAAAAAAAATATAGAATAATAGAAAAACGGGATCAACGCCTGTTTAATGCGAACTGTAGTCGATTATAAAATGCGTGCAATTTACCTAAAGAAAATGTCTGTTTCAAGCTTATCTCCGTAGCCGTATAACTCTTTTATACATACACACAGTCCTAGGTATAGCCTGAAACTGTGTATATGACAGTGTCAGTGTACTACGAAGAGAACGTGGAAAAAGACGCCATGCGCTACTGTGCAAAGATCTTTTATAACCTTGCTGAGATAAATAAAACATAATATAGATAATGATGGTATGTCGCATTTAATAGCCAGATATTTGTTTATTTCATGTAACAGCTGTTTTATAAAAGTATTGTATATTTGTATGATTATATATAGGTATATAGACGTAGGTATAGGTATATATTAGTTTAAACTAATTTTAAATTGCGTTCTAAAATATTATATTTCGCTGTACGGTATAGTACACAAATGTTTACTCGTCTTTTACCTAACCATCGCTTATTGGTATTAAATATGACGTGATTTATTATCGAAAGTGTCACGTGCTCGAAAATTAGTCAAATTTCGATTCGATTAACGTCCGTAATTAACACTAAACTTCACCTATACCTGTCCGGTATCCACTGATCGTTTAATTTCTAACGCACATCAATTGCTCTAAATTTTCGACATAATTTGATATTTCGAAGTCGAACACTTTAACTCGAACTGAAGATATATACTATTGAAATGTACAAAAATAATGCCGGCGAAATACGAAATAGGTCATATACTACAGTTATGCTACATACCCTAAAACTTTTATTAATGTAAGTTAGGCAGGAAATGAGGTTATAAAAGTAATTCTGTGTACTGAATCTTTAAATTATGTAAACATATAGATACTATAGTTCTATTAACTAAGTAGACTTCGCTTCAAGTAAACATTTCTCAGACAACATTTAAAAACAGAAAAAATTAATTTTAGACTTGTTTGTTCTATAATATCTATGAAAATTATGTTTGTTATCAAAATGTTTTCTATAATAAACACAATATTCATGGATTAATTTTCATTTTTTTATTTATTTATTTAATTAATTTAAAAATAATTTTCTTTCATAATACTTATTTTTGCTCATAATATCTTGTCGAAGTATTAGAATAGACCAGAAATGAGGAAAACTTAATATATTTGAACAAAAGTGGGAGTGTTAAAGTAAATATTTTTTAAAATTTTCAACTCAATTAGTAGATATTCTTTTTTCAATTTTAACTTAATGTTTAATTTAAACTTAACGAGTTTAAATTATGTTTCGTTAACTTATAACATATAATAGAAGAATTTTCTAATACCTAATTCAATAAAAAAAATTTTTCATTATGATGGCGATACACTAATAAATTTTAGAGGCGAAATACACTTGTAATTTAATGCTACACTAAGGCTACAATATAAACAATGAAACATGAATTATATAGTGTGTAAAAAATGAAAACTTTTTCATGTTTTATTGGAATTGGATTTTCAAAATAAAGTTTTATTTTTAATTTGTTATTATGTATTTTAAAAATCGATTTCCAAAAAACCATATTTTATCTTCTCATTTTTAAAACGGTGTTACCATTTTGTTTCTAAAAGAAAATTTTCTTTCAAAATTACATGGCATTTGAAAATATGTTTTTAACAAATATCGTGATTACACAACAATAGAAATGGTACTGACTGAGGTCTATTTATAATATATTTAAATATTATTCTTTTGTTTGATTTTCATTTTTTTTTAAATTGTTCGAAAATTGGGTATGTAGCATCCTCTTAACTTGCCATCTTTGCATTTAGTTAATATGTCTATGCTAGATTAACCATTGGGGGAATTTTTTCAATACATATTTGCTGCTATATTTCTCAATAAATTCTGATATAATATAAATATTTTTTTAAACCCAAATTAATAATTGTTAGTAATGATTATGAAAAAAATAATTTTACTGTTTTTTACACTACTGTTAGAAATACTTTTTCTTTTTTTTTTGAATATATGTGAACGAAAATATTAATATCGAATATTAGGTATACTGTTTAATATTTATTACCATTTAATGGTTTAAAGATGGGTATAGTACCGAAAACTAAAATATTATTTTCAATCCCATTTTTTTTATCGTATAATACAAATGTAATAAAATGTTAGCTCAATATTAGTATTTATGTATCAATATTTTTAGGAAAAAAGTCTACGTAAAAATATAAAACTATAAAATATCGTTTGCTATTTAAAAATATTAAATAATTATCGAGACAAAGAAATAATAATACAAGTTGGTACATTTGATTCAATTATAAAAAAAATATGACACAATAAACTTTATTTCGAATTACATTTGAACACAAAAATTGTATATACTATTAAACAACATACATGATACACATTACCAATAGGTATAAATTAATTTGTATTAATATATTGTAAATTGATTTCCAAAAATATAATGTGTTTAGTTGAAAAAGGTTTAATACCTAATGAATTAGAATTAGTAATTTGATAACTTATATAGAACATAATATTATCAGATTTAATATTGGCATATATTTGATGTTTCTATATGTATATAAAGTTGCTAAATAATGCTTTTAAGCAAAGGTAAAATGTGAACATATTTTTAAATCTTATTTTAACTTTTAATTCAATACAATTATCATTACATTAACTTAAAGTTTTAAATGTTTTATATATTTAATAAAATAAAATATAACAGTATATAATGACTTTTTAATTCATATAAAATCCTTCATAATAAATAGTAATAATAGTAGGCATAATATTCATATAATATTCATTCATAATTTTTTTTGCATTCATAATAATAGGCACAACTATGATGATGACTTTTATTTTGTATAATTATTGAATTTTTTTTTTCTAAGTCAAGTTAATATATTACGTTTTGTTAATTATTAACTTGAAACGGAACTTTTTTTGGTGAATTTAACTTAACGTTTTAACTAACTTCTTTTACTGTTTCGTATATAATGTATGTTGTCATGACAACGAATTTCGCAGTTCACCACTTCTCGAACCATGGATTTCTTTCGTGATTTATGGAAGCCAATCTATATATAATATATTTTTTATATATATAGTCACCTGAAAGATTTTAATTTTTTAAATTTTGTTTTATTTGACATACGAGTCTTTGGAGACTCGTAACTTACAGATCCCTTCGGCTGAATGTACAAATGCACGTTGTGCCTTGCGACCTCGGCCGTAGGTACGAACAACCTACTAATTTATTCTAACCTTTTCCTTTCTTTTCTTTGACGACACATTACCTCCCATGTTTTGTTTCACTTTTTCTCTATCTATATATCTATCTTTCACTCGGAAACCCTTTCACCGAACAATATCGTTTCTAGAATTATTTATCGGTTTCACATAAACAATTTCCGCACTGTACGTTTGTTAACATATGACTTACGAGTATACCTGAACGAATATTATTATATATGTGTGTAATTTTTTTATGTGATTTTTTCATATAAAACAAACACCAGAACAAAGCATTCATTTGGATTCCATAAACTATTATATCTACCTAATCTACCTACCTATATATAAATATAATGCATTATCTACCTATATTTTTTTAAACACAATATCGCATTTTAACTTAAAAAAATTTCATGAACTTTAATTACAGACTTTATAAATAAAACCAAATTTATTGATACTATTTGAATTCAAAATTCTAAAAACCTGAAAGAAAAACATAATGTGTATATTTAACAGTTTTTGAAATATTTGAGAGGAAGTAAAAAAATATTCGGACAACTATGATAATATGGATAAAACGATTGAATATTGCAATGAAAATAATATAATTTACTGCACTATCTAAAATAAAATATTCAATCGAAGTATAATATTTATTATATTTATATTATATAAAAAAATCATTGAATCACAAAAAAATTATATTAAAATCATATTATATTGCTGATTTAAATCGATACACGTTAAACGAGAGCTGTTAAGAAAATAATTTGATTTCAATTTTATTAAAAATAGATATATTTAATCAAACACCATATGACAAGTGAAAATAAGAGTTTCTCGTGATTCTAATTTTCGTATTGAGCGTCAATAAAATGTACTCGGAAAAAAATAATTTGCCGCGTTCCCGAAAACAAGATAAAAAAAAGAAAACAAGGAATAGTAACGTTTCAAAAACGGAAAGTTCTATTTATTTAGTTAGAATTGTGTATTTTCGATATTTGTTTGTACGTGTTGTGCATATAGTTAATTGAGATAAGTTGAATGAAATCGAATAATATGACAGAAAATGTCATTTGAAAATATAAATAATTTTGGATCAAAAATATCTACATACAAAAAAAATTCCTTTCAATTTCAAAAAGTATACATATATATTTATCAATATTATCTTGTAAAAATCAAGCAAGTTTTTCTTGTTTATGGTGTTTTCATCTTCAAACTATAGACCTTGATAATTTCACAGAAGCTCGTGATAGATCATTTAAAATTCAATATCAAAAACTTCGATAGCAACAAAAAATTTCCATGAAACATGATTACATACGATATACATTTTTGAGAATATGATATCGTACGTTTTTAACATTCAACGAACTACAAAAAGTATCCAACAAACCAAACGATTACGAATGATTTTTTACTTATGATATAAATATTAATTTAATTTTACTTTTTAAAAAATGAACCTCAAAAACTTTCTTTAAATGGACATTTAGAAAATATTAAATATTTTAAATTAATTTTCACACTTTCAGAAGATACCTAACATTTTCTCTATTTTAAAAATCTGTATTTAAAATTTAAATGGGAAAAGTATTTTATTGTATTAAAAATTTTAGAAACTGTAAAATTGTGTTTAAAAAATACAAAAGACAAAGTGTCTGATACTCGCCGCAAAATTCAAATTTTTATTGTAGATTATTTTATGTCATTCTTTGAAAATTCGATTTTATGATTATTCACCTTCTGTATGAATATTATATTTACGTCTACGACTATCGGATCGTTCAAAGTGAATTTAAATTAAAAATTACACGAAATAACCCCTACATGATCACGCATTGTTTTTTAATGATTAGCACGTCGCACACAAAGTTTATATTATATAGGAATGTGCGTTATATTACAATTATAATGTATGCCACTTTTTTTTTTATTAAAAACAATAAATAAAAAGATACGGATATAAGGCAGTTTATTTGAAAATGAATTTAGAAAAAAACAATGTATAAAAAATTATAAATTAGGTACATCTTAAAATATTCAATAGATATTTAGGAAAATATTTAACATTTAATGGTAATATAATACAATTCTTTAAATTAATTTTTTCAACAAATGTTCAATATTATGAATACTTCCTTAATTTAAATAATAATAAGTAACCAATATATTTGTGTATTTGTATATTATTACATATTTTAAAAAGTTATTGTATTATACCTGTATATTTTTTTTAATTTTATATGAAAGAAAAATACTTTTTCAGAAAATGTGTTAAAAATTTAATAAATAGAATACTTAATAATAGAAAACTCTATTAAAAACTAGCCAGTTAAATATTTGTAGAGAAATTGTCTAAAAATCACAAGTGTCCATCTAATGTATAGGGAGAAATTATTTTGTCCTACCCTTAAAATGCGCTCATTCATAATAGGAGTATATTACGTTATTCATTAAAATTAAATACAATATTTATAATTATACTCATAATAATTTACAGTATTTTAGAATATACTCAAAATGTATATATATATATTATTATTTATAAATATTGTATTATGTACAAGTTTTGTGGGTTATGTCATGATTGAGTTATTCTCAAGACAACATTGTATATACATTAGAAATATGAGAGCCTGGGATTTATATGCAAAAAAAAATTTTAAATATGGACATACGTATATTTATGCAAAACATAAAAAGATGCTAAAAAAATGTACTGTTGGAATCTATAAACATTATTTTTATTCACAACTTTAATTACAATAATTGAAATTACATACCTATATACATTTGTGTATAAATAATTATTTAAATATAATTAAATAAATAATTTCAAAAATATTCTAAAAAGAACTTCTAAATCAAATTATGATGAAAAAATATTATTGCACTATTAATTTTAATAAAAAAATGTCATCTATTCTATTGAATATTTATAAAATTATTCACATTTTATGCAATTATCTAAAGGAATTCAATTTTTATGCATTTTGACGTAAATATGCAAAATGAAAATTCACCTTTGAAATCTGTGACTAAAGAAACGTCAAAATTTTCAATGAGAATTATTTTAAGTCAAGTTCACAAAAATATGCATTTGCTTATTATAAATCCGGGCCCTATAGTAATATTATATACGTTTAGTTATATACACAGCGGCCATTATAGTTTTCTCTCTCATTTACATTCCTAACCTAACATAACCATTATCTATCTCTCTCTGTATCTTAATATATATTTTTTTAGTTTGCGTGAATAGTCGACATTTACTTTAAAACTAGACTTAATCGGTGGAAACGGTGTATGGTCCCGGCGCGTGAGCTCTATTTCAATAGCGACACAGGAAGGAAACTCCGGGGAAAGAGAACGAGCTAGAGCTCGATGGATATTATATGGGATTGGAGCTGGTCATGGTCGAGTAATGTATAAAATGAAAACGGGGAAAAAAGCAAGCAAATCACCGACAAAGTGGTCATTTCCGACACACGCAATGCGCGCGACCAAAACGCATCGACACCGCCTCGGGTTTGCTCCCTTTTCCCAGTAATTCGTCGGTCGACCGTTTTACCGCTTGCCCTTTACACGGTTAAACATGAGCCAAAAAAAAAAAAAAAAACCAAAAAGTAAACGGACTTTCTGTACAATTATTGTTATTTCCCTCCGCTCAATCACCCCTCAACTACAACCAGCTCGACCATAACGTCCGGTAATTTTATACAAATGGAAAAATTAATACCATCCACATGAAATTCCATACCGCAGACATTTTGGCGATTGCATTTGGAAATCGTATATATATATATATTGAAAATTAAAGAAAAACGGAAAATACGAAATGAAAAACAACAGTTTAAAGACAATAATATATATACGAGTATATTGTTTAGGTGATTTTAGCCTATTTTAAAAATGAAAAAAATTTTGAATTGGCCAACAATCTCAGCAACGTTTAGAAAACACTATTTTCATAATTTGTTATTTAGGTTGTTCAATTATTTACTGATAAATATTTGCATACTTTTAAAAATGTTTAATTCATATGTTCGTAAAAAGTACACTTTTAAAGATTTTAGAACGATTTTAAAATTGAGTTTTAAAACACCGACACTAGCTAAGTTCATTCTGAGATTGATTTGGTTAAAAATTCTTGTGCGTTTACAAATATCTTTAAGTATTATTAATAACAACGAGTCGATATTAAAAATTTTAATTTCACAATAAGACATCATGTTATTAATATATTACTATTATTAAAATCAACAAAACGCATTCGAAAGTGTTTAGGTACTTTTTCTCATTTCGGAATGTGTGTTGAATTTTATTAACTTTAGTAACTTTAACAGAAAACGTTTTGGAATTTTTAATTAAAAACCAAATAATCGATATAATATACTGGATATGAACTATATATATATGTATACATGTATATTTGTATATACATATACAGTTATATATATTTGTTTAAACCGTGGTTTGTGTTGTTTTTATTTTGTATATTTTTACAAGTAATATTGATGTTGGTATAATTATTTTTTTGCTACGTATATTTTTCGCCAAATATCCGGTTTATGTAAAACAGATCTATCCTATTATATTTTATTTTCTATTCTAAAAATAAAATATAATGTATATTTAATAATAAATTATTATAACTTTTGTATTTTTTTAAACATCGCTATATTTTCAGAATATAACTTTTTTTTTTAAACATTAAAAAGTAGTACATTATGATTTACTTATCGAAAGTCTTAAACAAATACAATATTATAAAACTAACTCAAACCTGGAACACCAGATGGACCGAACGTGTGCACATAATGGTCAGACATACCTTTATCACTAGACACCACGAAATGTCTAGAGGAGTATTTTCTTTAGGACATTGACAGGAATTCCTAATGTGAGGGGTAAAAAACCGAGACGAGAAATTGTAATTATACTCATTGTACATAGAGCATAATGAATGTAAATACTGTGTGTATACTCGTATATTGCATTTATGTGTAGGTAGTTCTCGGTCGGTCGTTTATCATTTGACTCGGAATGAATTAAAACCTAAACACACACACACATAAACACACATACATATATACATACATACATACATACATATACATACATATTACTTACATATATACATGCATACATACATACATATATACATGCATACATTGTCAATCGTATAGTTGAATCAGAACCCAGTCAGGATGGTGTGAAGATAACATGAATATATTGGTGAAACACAATTAAGCATAAATTGACCTTTGTGAAACACGATTATATATTTTCTGTACAAAAATGGGCATACACAATCAAGCATAAATTGTACTACGATATTGCTGTACTTGTATCAAACGTAAAAGTTATCTATTCTGTGACTGTTAGACCGTTGCCGATTCGCAGCAGTTATATGTTTTTTCCCCATTTCCCCGAATTTTTAGATGTTGCGACCGAAACAAATATACTTTAACCATATTTAATTTACCTGTTACTATTAATTGACTTTGTGTATCATTAACGAATTGGGGAATGTTTTTTAATTAAACTGTCTAATTGAGCAAAATGAGTGAAAGACTAGGCTTGGTTTATAGGTAAAACCGAAAAAGTACATCTAAAATGTATTTAATTTGCAACAATAATATAAGTAAATAAAAGTGGAATGGTGGCGGAATGCAATATCGGTTAAATGGGATCAAGAGATCAAATCGGCTGTGATTCGAGATGGTGAGGTTTATAAAATTAGTTATTAGTCTAATGTTAATTTATCATATATAAATGTATTGTTTGCATTATTTATATCAATATTATCATTATTTGTAAAATATGAAGTTGAAAATGGTTAATTTTAATTTTTTTTTTTTTTTTATGGCGTATTAATATCAACTCTTCTTCTGCTCATCTTTTGCAATTTTCTCTTAAAATTGTATTTCTGATATAATCGCAAATTTGGAAGAGGATCATAATGTCTGGAAAACCTAATTACATTTCACTTATTCAAGGCTATAGTTTGAATGTATTTACAAAAACAAATTATTTGACTCTTTCTGATAATATTAGTTATTATTTATTAGTTTTACCATATTATTATTAGAATATCAAAAATAATACAAAATAAAACACTAATAACACTATAGGTTATTAGGTTGAAACAGAGTATAGTGATATTTTTGATGGACCTTTTATAAAATCTAAAATTTTATTATTTTCTATTTTTCTTTTAATCATAAATAGATATCTGATATAATAGAGTATGTTTCATATATTTTCAAAAATTAAATTCCTTTAAAAATATTTTTAAAAAAAATAATACATTTAAAAAAAAAAACATTTTAAATTAATTTAATTAAATTGGAATTTGTATGTATGTTTTTTACGAGGAAGTACTATATATTTTCAGAAAAAAATATAAGCAAAGAAATGTTTTTGAAAATTGGTATATACCTTGATATATACTTAAGTATAGAAAATATATAACACGTTTGAGAATAGAAGATGGGATGTGGCAATGGTGCTTAAAATATTTTATGCTCAATCATATTATAGTTGATTCTATGACTGACGGAGAGCTATAGAACATTCGACAGATGAATAGTGGTAATATGTATTGGAGTTATCGTTATCGTTAACTTTGACAAATGATTTTTTGTGTTAAAAAGATCGTAATGACACGAGACTTTTAGGAAGTATTATAAAAAACCTCGTTTATCTTGGTAACCATAAACACATGTTTGGATCTACCATATAAGATTTACCATCATCACTACTGAACACAAATCCGATAACATCCTGAGAATTTACTAAACCGGCTTAATACCTTTGAGATAGGAGAGAGGATAATAGAAAAAACTTCCCAAATAGATCCAACTGTCTCCAATAAAGAATTTTAAATAAAATAATATAATATAATCTAAACTAGCTAAATACACTTAGTCTTTGCATTGTGCATTAACTTCTCCAATATATTAGTCCGGTTTTCATTTAAATGTATGAATTTAATTAATAAACAAATCTTCCCTCTGGTATAAAAAAATGATAATTGTCCTCATGCTACTTCAGCCTAGTTTAGTTGAATTGAATTTAAGATTAGTTGAGAAAAACAGCACAGTTAAACCTATCGAAATTCTGTACTTTTAACTATATTATAGTATATATTCAAAGTAAATTTATCAAATTGGCTACTACAACAAGCTGCTGATTATTCATCTATATTGTATATTTCATATCATCAGTACTTTATCCTTTTTTTTTCATGTGTTAAATATCTTAAGTATATCTTCTTTTTCTTTTTGAGTTTATTGGGCCTTTAAGACCATTCCATCTCACACACAAGTTTCCATTCTTTTCTGTCCAGCGCTAGAGTTTTCACTTCGAATCTCTTTCTATCTCCTCCACATCCACTTTTATGACATCTACCCACCGCTTTCTTGATCTTCCTAGTGGTATTTTCCCTACAGGATTATATTCTATCACTGCACGTAACAACAGAATTTGGTTCTTCCAATTCATCGTAGTCTTCAAATAACCTTCAATATGTCCGAACTACTGAATAAAGCTTCCAGCTCTTTATTCTTTCTTCGTCTCCACTCCCCTGTTATGTCATCCTTGGTTGGACCATACATTATACACATATTTTATTAAACCCGGGTTTCTTTCTATTTTTCTTTATTCCAATAGTTATTTTTTGTAGCTTGTTGTACTGTGTCTCTAATTTTACTGCACACCTTATTAACATCGTCTGTGTTTGTTATCTGATGCACTTTAAGATTTTCGTTGATTCCGATGATATAATTTTTATGTATATTAGAGTCATCTAATTTATTTATGTCATATCTATCAATAACATTTAATTTATGATCACATTGCTTCTTGAATTTAACTATTAACCGAATTCCTATAAGAAGACGATCGGAGTCTTCGTCCGCTCCTCGTAATGTTCTGACATTAGTTATATCATTTTTAAACATGTTATTAACCAGTACATGATTAATTTGTTATTTGGTTCTTGTGCCTCTCAGTGACACCCAGGTATATCTATATATGTCTTTGCTTGGAACATTGTACTCTTAATTATTAATCCTTTTCTATTGCAAAATTTGCTAGTCTTGTACCATTATCATATGATTGTTAATATAGACTATGAATGCTTGCCACGTTGTAGTATATCTTTTTTTTCTACTTTCGCATTTAGATCGCCTAGTACAATTTTTATATTTCCCTTGGCTGTATCAAATATCTTCTCTAGTATATCAAAAACTCTTATTTTTTTTCTTCATCTTTATCCTCTGTCAGAGCATGTACATTGAACCGCACCATGTGAAGGTCTTTATTTTTTAAAGTTAATATCGAGATTCTCAGGCTAACATTTTTGAACTCTTTAATCAAATATATGATTGATTCGTGCACTGCAAAACGAGTCCCTAATTTATAACCTCATTCGCTTCTTTTCGTTTATGATTGTTGTTTGTGATATTTTTGTGGTTTACGCTCCTTCTAATCTCACTTCTTGTAATGACACGCATTTCATCTTATACCTCTCTACTTTTTCTTCTAATTTCCTCCAGGTTTGTATAGTGTTTGTATGTTCTAAGTACTACATTTTAAATCCGATTTCCAATTTCTAGTCCGATATCCATTTAATCTATCCCGAGGCTTGTCGTTCGTATCTTGAACAGATGTATTTTTACTAGACAGGGTTGTTAGCCCGGCGCATAACCCGAAACTAGAAGACCAGTCCACACCAATCAATTAAGATTAGTGTGGGGCTATTGCAAATCACCAATTGGTGCTCTGGATGATGGGGGCGCTACGTTTCCTAGACTAGAATCTTAAGTATATTATATATACCTTGGTATATATCTTGAGAATGTATTTAATAAAACTTGTAATTGCTATAGTAAATACTCATAAGCACCCATGAGCTTGCTCAGTGGGGCTCATTATACGTTGTACACTACATCATTTATTTATTTATTATTGAAAAACAAGTTTGCGCCGAAAATTACAAAGGTGTAATAACTATAAAAAAATGCATTCATATATATATACGCATGAACAAATACATGCAGATATTATGTTATAACTATGTAATATTTTGTATTAAATTTAATAAATAAATAATAATATTATATTAACCATTAATCACATTAAAAAGACAAATCGTAATAATATTATAATGCATTATTTTTATGGCTATAGTATGTGTTTTTGGTTAAAAAATTGTATACGCATCCAAATGGTATTATGCAAACATTTCATTGGGTCTGAATGTGGTAGAAACATAAAATATGATCAAACGCATATAAAACAACGTTTCGTTTGATGTGTACTGAAAGGCATATTTTTTACATATAATATGTAATATATTATAATCACAGGCGTATATAAAGACGACATAATATTATATACAGGTACAACATTGCACTACACATATTACATATATACAATACGACGTACGTTTCGATGACTTCCCTTGTGTTAATTTTTTATTAAACCCTGCAATATCGTGTACATTTTGAAAGTATTCATGTGCCAATTGATAGAAATTTCTAGTTAATTATTGGCACAATATTTTTTTCCTAAATATTTTCAATAAGATGTTCAACACTGAGAAAAACGCATATATTATAGTAGTCTGCAGTAGTCACGTAATGTAGTACACAAAATATTCGTTAGGAGATGTTTATTTGTATACAAATATGTTTCTTAATGCAATGTCACAATAATAATTATTTAAATTTTATTGTGTTACCTTTTCGCCAAGTTATTTATCGTCGTTTATTAAATTCGTATCGGATTTTTTTTTACTAAACAAATCATTGAATAATTATTAAATCGAGTCCATTATATAAATAATCTTTTAATATAAAATATTTAACGTCAATATTTGAAAATGCTCGGAATGCAAATATTTTGAAGCGTATTATATTTATTAAAAAATTGGTATGGGTAAGTATAATAGATAATCGTGTAATAATATATACGAAACTTTCCTATACAAGAAATAAAACTATCCCTATACGAAGAGAAAATATAAAAATCCCACAACACATAAACAGAATGTTCTGAAAAAAAATCCAGAAAATTTATTATTATTCTATAAATTTTGCTTAAGGTATTTATTTATCTACGAAATTAATGTTTAAAAATATTAATACAGCTGTGTATGGTTGCATATAAGTGTATTTTAATTATATTTCTGAAACAAACATTTCCTTAAAGAAGCATACCTAATGTTAGAACATAATTTTAATTTCTGGAAATATTCTGAAACATATTTTCATCTTTGTCATTGTCTGGAATGTACCAACATTTTTATTTAAATACGTTATGTACGTTTTATGTATTATAAAATCGTGTCGCCCAAATCTAGTTTCGCCCAAAAGGTTGAATGTAAGAAGATCTAATCAATTTGTTATTTTTTCAACAAACAAAAAGTAAGGCCCGAGCAGTGTCAAAAAAGTACCTCCCGGGAAGGTTTAGATAGTGCCCGGCAGGAACCATTTGCCATGACCGAAACGGGATTTTACCGGGCGGCGCCCGGTCCAGACTGTGCTGTTAGAGTTATATATAGAGTATAGATAAATATTATATTATTATGAAAATTGAGAACAAAATAATTATGGGTAATTATAAGGATTTTATTAGTTAGTATTCATGATCATTCAGAGTGCAAATAAATAAACAGTTATTCCACTATAAATAAATAGAAAATTATTTACATACACATAAAGTATACAATTTTCTTTTCTGTAGTAAAATATAAATAAATATATATTTACAAGAATGATATTAGCTCTATATTTTATAATAACGATAAAAATATTACATAAAATTATAATACGAGGAATTATCTAAAAACTATTCAGGGGTAAAATAAAACGTTGATAAAAACGTGATATGAGTCTGGGTAAACATCCCATAATCGATTGAACATTATGTTGCTCGTGAGCTGAATATTAATTATTCTAAAATCGTGTTTAAACTATTAGGTGTAAACATAATGAATATTTTATAATTATTATTTACAATATATGCATAAATTAATCGTATTATCATGTCTGTATGTTTGGAATAATTGTTTCTGGGTTCTGGCCACGAAAGAAGAGATTTAAAAGCAAAAACTGACATTTTAAAATAATACTGATTAATATTGTGCACTTATATGTACGCAATATAATATGATATTGTGAACAACAACAAACTTAGCAAAGCTTCCCCAAAGGTTCATTACCCTTGAAAATACAAGATAAACCCCAAATCAAACGGTTATTACTATTTTTTATCGTAGGTCAATAATAATATTTTTTCCCAAGAGGTTGTAATATAAATATTATAGTAATGTACAAAGAAAATAAATTAAATTAAAACAAAAACTAATACGATATTATTAATACCTTAGTAAACAACACATTTTGCTACCGGTGTCTGAGCCCGTTATGACAGTTATTGAATGTGCTGCGACGATTCAAAAAGTTTCCCTCGTTTGCCAAGCCTATAATGGTATATCATAACTCAAGCATTTATGTACCCGAAATTCCGACTACATTTATATCACTATGGTCAAAGGTTCGAATCCAATCGCTGGAATTAATAATTGTTACAAAATTTACAGCAAAAAAAAAAAAGAAAAAAAAACACGGTCCGGGAAGGTAGTAAAAAATAGAAATGAAGAATACAATAAAAACAAAATTCCAGCCTGCAAGACTTTTTTTCAACTAATTCGATAATAGACACAACTTAGGTCTGTGTAGACGATCCATATGACGGTAAGACATCGAATATCAGGATAGTCTACGACCATCATATTACCGTCCAGTACCTGCGCGAGAAACAAATTGGTCTTTCCCATTTTCGGTCAACAACTCAGGTCGGGACTGTCGAGAACCATCCCGAGAGATCTTTGTGCTGTTAAGGAATAAAGAATATAATTGTGTAGTGATTTGTAATATTATTGTTGTTACTTTTAGAATAACATAACATTATAATATATTTGTTATCTGAATAAACTCGAGTTTTATATTATTTTTTTAAATATTTAAACGATTGTATTGACCAATGATTAAGAACTAATTCCCACTTCCTAGTTATTATCAATATTGACTGGATATATTAAGTGATTATTAATTAATATTAAATAAGTGTTGATCACTGACACCATTTGTAAATTCATATAAATCACTTTTACACTTTTTTGTAACTATCAGCATAATGATTATTTAGTGTACCTACCATGATTTTTGATGTAAAGTCAAGAGATAATTTACAAACATTATTAGTATTTTTACTGTTAACTAAATTATATAAACTTACATAATATTTCAATATTTCCTTTGGTTTCCAATTTTTGTTCATAATTTGCAATCAGAAATTATATGTAAATATATATATATAAAACATACATATACTCATAAGAATATTTTACAAGTGGGGGCTCCGGTGGAGGGGTTCATAGGACTCATACTCCACAAGTCTCAAAATATGTATACAAAAATAGTATTTGAACAGTAAAATACATTTTTAATAGAGCCCCACCGTGAATAAGTCTCTGAAGCCTCCTTTAGAGTATACATAGGTATATATATATATTATGTTTTCTACTGGTACCTATAATAATAATTAATAATATTATTATAAACGTAATTTGACGATAATAACCATTTGATCGTTCAACAGGTAGTGGGGAGAAATGTGTATCATAGTCGCCGACATAGCTTTTGCTGAATCCATCTACATCGCCTGTATCACCGGTTTGGTCGGACGAACGATCGCAGCCATCTAAAAATCGTAAGTGGAAGCACATAGTTAAAGGACCCGACCATGACTTTTGTCCAAATTCCATCGACACAGTCGTCACAGTGGCAACGTGGGACAATGTGGATGGGCACAATCGTTCAACTAGCCGTGATGGTCATAACAGTCTCATATTACGAAAGTTTCCAAGGTGAGTGCATATATAATGTAATAAACGTGTTATTTAATTGCACGCATAATAATTTTATTCATTAACGGTAATTGGTACCAAAAATCACAAAATCATGGACTTGATGAGAACGTGTATTGATTATTTTCCTATTTATTTTCTAAAATTATGAAATTTCTATAAACCAGTTTTACGATTTAGAGTTACCTCAGGTAATTGATATTTCATTAGTTTATCGATATGAAAAATAAAAATAAATAAATCACAAATTGTATACAGTATGTCTGCTCAGCTTTCCACAAAAAAACCTTACATCTGCTACCCCTATATACGTTATAATATTCTATGCTGTCAACAATAATAACTATTGCAAAAAAAATACTTTGAAAAAAATGTATGTGTCCTGGCTGGTGAAATGATTTATTAAAAAATCTATTCAAAATATTTAAAAATTCCTCTATTCAATAGTACTTTAAATAAATAAATTTAAATATTTTTTGTTTTTACTAGAAAATTGAAAATTTAATTGGATACAAATACAAAAAAATACTTTTTATATATACATTTGCAATCAATTGGTGTAAACATATACATTAATTCAAATGAAATAAGCTGCAAATTTCGACTTTTTGATGTTAACACAAAAGTCAAAATATGCATCACGATTTTCGTATATCTTTTATATTTTTTCACAGAGTAATCCCGTCTTTGATGCTATAGTTTAATTTCATCGGGTTAACTAAGTGGTATACATATAGAGCCTTGCATCTTAACTGTATCCCACGCCGTATAATTACACTTATACGACCAATTCGACATTGTGTACCTTTCCGCCATTTACGAAAACATAAACAATGTATTGTTTGTCGTCATCAAACCACAACAGACGATGGAGCGTGCGTAATTATTACCTTTATACGCTGAAAAGGCGTTGGAACATTTACCTTCGCAGAGACGGCGAAAACGTTTTAATGTCGATTAATATAATCGGAATTAATCGCTCGTAGTCTCGTTTGTACTAAGATTTTATACATACATGAAGGCGTCTGTAATAATATTATAATACATATATACATTTTACATGATATGTGTAATATGGGATTTTACTGATATTGACGGATGTAGTTAAAATATACATATGAATAAAAAAATATTTTGCATAATAATAAATTAATACTTTTAGTTCTACATTGTAACACTATCGAATTCAGTTCATCTTCTTCTATAAGAAGATTCTATCTTCTTCTGCTAAATCGAGAGCTGTCATTTCAATATTTCTATATTTTTATCATTCATTATTCGTATGCTATATATAATTATCAATTATGATTATTGGCGTTTTCAGTTTTATATATTCCTGCAGAATCGTATGCCATTGGGAATTCTCATACCTATATTTTCGCAATATTTTATTTTTATTTGGCCCTAATGTGTATAATTTCATAATTCTCTACCATTAGCATTTGTTCAAGTCGTTGGTGTAGTTTTATATTTACGGGTTATAAGAAAGTTGCTATGCCCAATGTGAAATTCTATCACGATATATATATTATATATCATTATATACGATAATATTGTTCAACACGTCCAAAAAGTTTATAATATTATAAAAGACAGATTTTAAAAATAATTTAAAAAATACAAAATCCGTTAACTCAATACTTAGGTACCTATTCCGTACTTGAGTGGAACGCTGCGTATATATCGCATGCACGGCATGTTAAAAATACCATTTTCCATGTAAATATTATATACATGTAGTAGTTCACTTATCGTGATCAAGCAGTAAATACCATATAACTCGGTGTATACTATTAATACCAGCAAGTAAAAACGGAATGTCCTTTTTTATTTGGTAGGCGGTATTTTCGAAGAACACACTAGGCAAAGTTATACGACTATAATGGGGGTAAAGAAATAATCATCGTTATAACGTATAATATAATATTCATACGAGTCCCGTGATCAACTTTCCGATGTTCCTAGTGCATTTTCATTCGAGCGCATCATACTAAATATATTAAAAAATTCACTAACAAACACGTATATGTAAAGGTAAAATACAAATATAGAACAATGGAGAAAAAACCAACCCCGTAAAAACTATTACCTCATACAATTGATAAAGGATACGATAATGGTTAAGTTTTAATTGGTATATGAGCCAAGACTGACAGAACTTTTTAACGGTTAAACACCGTGTCTAGTCGGAGAATAAATGTAAAAAAATCGCCTTTCCGAATATAATATTATTATATACAAAACTCAGTGCACGGTAGCCAGTCATAAACATTATTTTTTACACAGTATTTTGTTTACGGGTCCGGAGTATTGGTGATGAGACACACGCGGCCGGGGGTCCGATTAACCGCATACCGTGTAAACGGTATCGTGCTGTTTGGTAATTATCAAAATGACGCCGTGGGAGACGATGGACATAATACAATAGGAGTATTATTCAAAAAAAAATACAAAATGCAAAATACCTTAAACGATTTAATGAACAAGCAAATTCGGATCTACACATAAACCGGATTAAATAATAATGCTAATCAATGGTGTGAGCGTATATAAGTCGGCTTACATGATCTAATTGCATTTGAATTGCAAACTATATTGATACCATTATTATGGTGTAATTTTTTTTTTTTATCATTCAAACATTTTTTTATACGCCAGAGATCATTGATCGATTTAAACACAATGATAAGCCCTAAGAATATTAACATATTAAATTGTTTTAAATATAGGTACATACCGTCGTTAGTCGACGGGATTAAATGTAGTTCGTACTCGTATTTGAAAAACAAAACGAATTATCTCTCTGATAGCAATTCGATCTATTTTTAAATTATGATAAACGATACTATTCTTCGTTCCATATTATTAAATAATATTATTTTGTACACGTTTCCACACAATAATGCCGATTGAATCACAATGATTTGTTTTCCATGTCATTTAATAATATTCGGACGATATCATTGTCTGCGATCAATAATTCAATATAAATTACGTCTCCGCATTGGTTTATTTTTATGAAAACGGCGCTCCAAGTATGCAATTTAACATCAGCGGAGTTCAGAATTTACACTTACCTAAAGTGTCCTAAACAAATGCCGTCTTACAAATTGCAGTAATCCATATTTTTATGAGAAATTTTAAAAATACAGAGGTTTAGAGAATTCATGCCCCTGCATTTTTTTCAAAATATGTAAATAAAGAAATTTTCATTATTACATATTTAATATGTTAATATACTTTTTTACAGAGTTATTAAATAAAAATTGTTTCCATTATGAAGTCATTTTTATTTTAAAAATAGTTTTCAGTAAATTTATTCATATAAAAGAAAAAAATCGTTGATGATAAAAGAATAACATTTTTGCAAACAGTCTTAAGTCGAGTTAACTGAAAAAATATATCTCAAAATATGATTATGCAATTTAATCACGTTTTAAAACTTATACATTTATTATCAGGATAATGAATTTATCACGATATTATTTCAGAAAATTATAGTGTTGATCATCTTCTGATATGATAACTATATATTAATATATTAATAACAAAAAAATATTTTTCGTTGAAGAAATACATGTTTTACTTTAAAAAACCAGTGGCATATTTGTTATTCCTATTTCGTTTTGTTAAACTGTAAATGTATTATTTGATTGTGCCTCTCCCTTCGGAAATTTGATCCTGAATACGTACTTGATTATAACATACTATGTATAGCATTGTATAGTATTGTAATTTTCGAAATTCGACGATGACCGGAAGTTAATTCATATATTATATAATATGCCAGTATAAAAACAATATTAATAGAACATTAATTATAATATAATATCACATCTCGATCGTTAAGGCCAACAGTGTCCGCCATACGTAAGTAATCATTCGCGAAAAGGTCTTAAACAACATAATACGAAACGTGTGATAGAAGTTTTCTTATATTAAAAATTAAACGTTAAAGTTTTACTCGTAGAAACGCCCTTAATTCCAAATAGAATTTAGTTTAATTTATCTCGAAAACGCGTGTTTTAACACTTATACTTGTTAATTACTACACTAAACACTCGTTCGAATAATAATGGCTCTATAATTGAAAATTTTAAATTTATTAAAACAAAACAATAATAATTATTATAAATTTATTCTCAAACCTTACTTATACATAATTATTACAAATATTAAAAAACTTGATAAATTTTTTTTTTTTTGTGATGATTGTGATGGTTTATTTTTATTTGGTATGTATAACCATTATATTTTGACTTTAAAAATAGATTTTTTCCAGTATTTTAATTTTAACTGTATCTATGCGGGTTTCCGTTTTTAGTTTTTTTTTTTTTTAGGAAACACTAAATCATATTCAAATGAAACTTTAGCATGCATTAAAAATAATACTTATTGTCCTATAATAAATCATGTGTACAGTAACGACACGCGGAAAAATAATAAAATAATGATATTTATTACAGTTTTGTTATTATACGTATAAGGGTATATTGTATATATATATTATTTGTTTGTAACAAAATCTTACCTGGCACAAAATAATGAACAACGATGTTTCCATGTACTTATGAAAAACCCTTAAATACAAAATCCGATTGATTTTTTCTATATTTATTAACTAACTAAACTTATTGCATTGTAAACTAAAAATTAATTTTTCTAATATAAATACGTAGACAGATCATATTTTATATTTAAACAATAATAGAAATGTATAGAAATATTGATATAATGTGCAAAGTGGTATATTTTAATCGGTTAAATCAGATTTGAAATAATTTAAAATCTGTCCAATTCAAAGTCGTTACTAGTGTACTTGACGGTTTCCCCTTAAAATGTCCCACGCTTCAAAATATCCCCATTCAAAATATCTCAATTAAAAATAACCCATATACAAAATATCCCATTAGAAATATTTATTTCGCGTTCAAAATATCGTTAAGTTTTTAAAAAAGAGTAAGTATTTTATTATAAAATAAGCGTTATTTTAAAATTTTATCACTGAAATATTTTATTTAAAAAGACATTACAAATTATTGTTAAATATCAGGTAAATCTCATAAAAAAACTGATATCAAAAATAAAAAAACTAAGTAAAAAAACATATTTATATATATATGAAAAGTAGATATCTATCTATGTATCATATTATGAAATAATGCATAGGTGTGTAGCGTTATCTTAAAATTATATCATTTTGTAATAGATTTTATTGTTCATTATTAAAACAATAACTCTTATTTGATATTTTCGTAATAATACAACCGAAATTGAGATTTTATGATTATTTACGATAACGGATCACTTGGATAACGCAGACCACTAGAACGGCATTACACTTGCATTGCTGTACTAAAAAATATACTAAAACATAAAAATATCCAATACTTAATGTACATTAACAGCCAAAAAGGTAAAAAGTTATTAAATTATAATGGCTATTTACATAATTTACATAGATCCACTACAAATAAATGTATTTGGCGCTGTGTAGAATTTATGAATTTTAAATAAACAGGTCGTTGTCACATTACCAATGAATCAGTAGGTATGTACATCAAAACATAAAATTATTTAAATTGATTTACTGATATTATTATATTTCACTAATTTTTATATTTGATATGATTTTGACATAATTTTTTATTTTGAAAAATTAATGTTTTTAAATTTATTTATATTTGATATGAGATTTAGCTCAAATTTAATAATAATTTTTGAATGTATAAATATTGTAATTATATATTTCATATAAGTTTTTTTTATAAGATTTACCTAATGTTTAATAATCATTTTTAAGGGCTCTTTTTAAATAAAATATTTCAGTGATAAAATATTTAAATAACGCTTGTTTTATAGTATAATATAGCTACTTTTTTTTTTTTTTAATTAACGAATAAAAATGTATTAATAATTTGTATTCAATTAATAAATTGAATAAAGAATAATTTATAAAACATATTTATACAAAATCCATTTATTCACTTCACTCTTATTTGAATAGTATTTACGATAAATTATAAAAACACAGGCAATATTTAAAATTTTGAAATTCACAATTAGTGTTATTCACATCTTTATGTTTGATTATTGCTTAAAAATTTAATAAAAATACTGACACATTTTGACATTTATAAATGAGTACAAAACTGGTACTTCAAAGTACGGCACAAAATTAGCATTTCCAATATTTTGTCGTGACACCGGGACATTTAAATCGAATATGGGATAATGCTGTATAGTACGAGATCCATACTGGATAATACGTATGGGATCCTTATGGTGAATGTATTTTTCAAACACTTCGATTCTTAAACGAATTCGAATAATTGTATAAATATACATTTATCGAAACTTAAATAGATAAATTCTCAGACTATAATATAAATAATAATTGAGTACATTTTTATTATTTTTATATATAGATTAGTATAATAATAATATTACGGTTCTACAGAGATATAAACATGCAAACTCCGAAAGGTTATTAAAACTTACGCATATTATTTTTGTTAGACAATACCATAAAATGTCAAGCAATAAAAAAAAATGTAGGTGCACTTAATACTGTATAATCCTATAAATGTTTAAAATAAAAATAACATAATATTACGTCACACCGATTATTCCAAATTAAATTGTTTTAAGAATAATAACCGAATACAAAATATTTTGGATTCACAAAACCGTTTATTTATTATTAAGCGTATATTTTGTAAATTTTGTAAATTGTTCGGCATTCATTATTATTGTTATTATTTTTAAGTTTCTATTGTAACGCATAGTATATTTTATTTCATTTTACTAACGTGACCTCATCGTACTACCCGGAAAAATCATTTGAACGATCGTTTGAAAAGCAATTATAATAAAACATGAAACGTACGAATAATTATTAAATTTTCTGGTTAGCTACACTAGTTATGTGGTCAATAATTTGTGCGAAGAAGTTTTGTTATTTTTATACAATAAATATTGTTCTAGGTTCTAGTAAAATATTGCCATAATCACTAATATACAATAGATGGTATTCTAAATAATGGTTTTCACACACTAGATATTATACGTAAATAAAACACTGATTGATTGATAAATATATACTCATAATAGAATTCAATTGAAAATAATGATTTTATATTATTATATAAAAAAAAACAGTATATTATAGTAATATTGTTGTCAAATAATTTACTCGAATTCCGAAATAAAATTAATAAGGTAAAAAATAGAAATAGAAATTAAACAATATACTATTAAAATTTTGAAAATAGACACGTGTGTATAAATTCTAATCGTATATGTCAATAATTGTAGTTTGTGGTATAACTAACCAGACTTGGGTATTATTCTGAATATTTTTTGAATAATTTTTTTTAAAAGTATTTTGAATACTTATATACTAATATACTAATATTCTGAATACAGTTTTAAGAATACTTCATTAAGGTGTAATCATATTTTTAAAAATAAATTCATTATTTTTTCGACAGTGTAAATTATATATGTGTATAAGTACATATTATTTTATAGATTATTATATTATCTTATTTTGTTTTCAACTATATTTAGTGGGATAGTAATGTTACTTCCAATTTTTAATATGTTGATTTATAAAATGAGAATTTTTAATGATGAAATAAATAGTTTGAATATATTATTTTATTATAATAAACTAAGTAATTACAGTATTTAATGATATGAGACCTTATATAGGTATGTAATAATGAATATTACAAAAATGAATTTTGTAATAATGGTAAGTCATTGAGAGTATTTATTGCTTCTTTATTAAGTTTTACAAAAAAAAATGCCTACTCACTTATACAGTTTACTGTATTAGTTTTATTTATTAGTAACTAGTTTTGCATTTACTTATATGTTTCAATATTGTCAATGTTCAAAATAAAACTATGTAAATCTTATAAAATTATTAAAATTACACATTACAGAAAAAATTGGAATACGCCAATTACATATTAACATTTAGTTTAATACAATATTCCAAGTTCTAAAATTATCAAAGACTACTAACATCGGTTATATTATCATAATTTATAAATATATTGATTATTAAAATTTTCTTCATTTTTAAACTCATTGAAAGTTGTTTCAGCCGATAAAATACACAAAATAACTATACAATAAAATCATTTATAATAAAAATAAGGGGTTTTTCACCACTTATATTTATGTTAAAAAAAAACAAAATGTGCGTATAACTCCTATATTATCATATACGCATATAGAATTAAAATACCGAAGACATAAAAATGAGTTTTGAAAAAGGGAATGGACAAAAATAGTATTTTCGTATACCTACCTCAGATAAATTAAAATGTTGTTTTGAATTTTTTGACAATATTTATTATTATTTCAAGCAATCATTAATTTTTATATTATTTTACGTATTAATTGGCGTAAAAATAAATCAATAAATTATACAAATTTTAACATTTCATTAAATTCAAAAAATTAATTTAATTTAAATTTATATTATTATTTTATTTCTTATTTTGTAATATTTTTTTTATCAGAATATTATTTTATCAGTGTAATTCTAATGTAAAAATCTAAAGATTAAAGATAAATACATCATTTTTCCAAATTATAATATTAAATATACACATTTGCATATTTTTTTTTGTTCGTATTAAATTTTATGTTCTAATTTTTAAATCAAAAATTATCCAATATACATAATATACACAATATAAGTTTTTTTAAAAGATTTCACTGAAACAAAGATTACAATATACATATAATATACCTATATACCTATATGTATTACAATATACATTTTTATTTAAAATGTTGGAAATTTTTAATTTATGAAAATCAATTTTACACCAATTAATTTACATAGGTAAGATTTAGTCCAGGAAAAAAACATTCTACTTGAAGTTTTAAATGTTTTTTATAAAATATTTTTATATAACTAAAAACAGCATAATATTATGTTTTGATTATTATTGTTTGGATTATAAATAGATTTTTACTTAGAAAAATTCTATTTTGAATAGATACACATTCTTTATTTCGTGGGAACACGCCACACTAAAAATTTTTAATGGTAAAAATATGTCCACGAAAAGCAAAATAAATTACCTTTCAAAGTGATTTAAGAGTTCAAACACTTTTTTTCATATTTATAGAAAACAATATTTTGGAGAGAATATCTTGTGCGTTTTGCAAAATATTAATTAGCAAAAAATTTATAAACGAAAAAAACTGTTTTTATACATTCGATATTATGCTATATAATAAGAAAAAAAGTAAAAATCCAATGAGATCATATCCAAAAGGCTGTCTTTTAAATAATTTATAATAGGTGTTTAAACTCTATAATATCAATTATTAAAATGCCTTTTTGTTTGTTTTACGTAAACATGTTTTTGAACAAAGACGACCTTTACACAACAATAAAAAAAAAAAAAAATGGTACGCATAAGGGACTAATTTTAGCTTACTTTTAAAAGGTATTTAAACATTTTTTAATTGTTGTTATTTTTTTTTTTTATTAAAATGTCTTGAATATTGTCTATACTGAACCCCTACTAAAATTAGCGTCCTGTTAAGTTGAATTTGAATCCTATTTAATTTTTCGGGAGAAGAGAAAAATAAAATTTTAATTTAAATATACTTCTCTGATTTATCAGTCGATTCCGAAATTATCACGGACATATTCCGCAGCATTCACAGATTTCTCATTATAGATTTAATCTGATTGAATATTATAGTCTACACAGATATAGTTCCCAGGATATCGATATCGTATAGTGTACATCCGTTATCGGTTACGATACGATTCGTTTGATGTGGTGTATACGAGGGAAAAATAGAAATACTATGTATAATATACTTTTGTGAATATATGATTGTATAGATGAGAAATTATCTGTATGTAAGTGTGCCTTTGAATAGTGCGACGAGTTTCTCGGCATATATACCTACATTGATGTATTTTACGTAATTAACTAAAGCCTGTGTATGTATAGAAATCGTCAAATTCGGTTTAAATTTAATTTATATTCCTCTTGACGAAATAATTGGCAAAATCTCTCACCGCCTACCAATTACGACCACGACCTCACGGCTGAAAGGTTTTTTTTTCAATTTGTATGTTCAGTACATATACAACGACCGGCCGCAGAGTTTATTTTATCTCATTAATCCCATTAATACAGCCATACTGTATACTGTCGAATTAAATACGATCGAAAAATATTGTCGTTGCATTTTTTCAAGAGTACTCTCTATGGCCGGAACACGCGCGTTATATTTGTACCCCGACCGCCTATATATATAGTTATAGCTGCATAATACGAGAAAAAACAATGTTAATTTTTTGTAATTACATTATAACGTGCCTTCTACCCCACGTCCACCATTGTCATTCTTAACATTAATTTTTTCACCGACTCGGGTCTCCGGCCGACAATAATAAATAATATTTCTCGAAAATCAACACAGAAATCGTGACCGTCGCTTTCCATCCCGATTATGCACGTGTTTGATGTAATAGCAGCATATAACCATATGGATATGTAACTTTTTAGGGTCTTATAATAAACGTAAACATAAATATTTTAATATACAATATTGATAAATATTTTATCACTGTGTCGAGTTCTCTCTCGCCCTGCCTCATAATCTCAAATTCTCGTTTTATTATTCATAAAAATAATAACCGCGATCGCGCAGACTTGTCAACGAATCCGCCAAAACTTTGCAGCCGACCGCAAACAACTACGACGTCGAAGGCACCATCACACACTCGTTTCTTCCACGCGTATAACTTTTTGTGACGTGAACCGAAATGTACCGTGTGCACAGGAAATGACTAAAACGGCCGTGTGGAACGATGGCACGAATAATATGATTAAAAACAATGCAACATTCCGAACAAGTTACTTGTTTAGGCTTACCAAAAATATAATTGACATTAAGTAACTTTATCTACAAACAGGTTAGGTTAATGTTATTCGATGGTAATGTACGCGTTGTTCTGTAGGTCGGGAAACACTTCGACTCCATGTCCTAATCACGCATGAGCGTGGACTTTCTATGAATTTCTTATTAGTATTTTATAACACTTGAGGTAAATAACAACTTACTATAATTCACTAGTCGTATTTCTAAAGGTATTTATATCAAAATAATTATTTTTTGTTTTTAACAGAGGTGGTATAATTTATTTGTACAGAACATATTAGTAATATTATTAGTAGGTAGTATAATCATAAGTATATAAAATGTTTTAGTACTGTAAATAAATCATAAATATTAAATATTTCTAGTTCATCACTATCAGTATTTTCACTAATTGTTAATTTATTGCTTTCATTTATTTATTAAGTCTTTAGTAATTAATAATTACATACGAAACGTATATTATTTCAATATGTAGATATGTATTCACTAATGTGTTTATTACACACATCAGTAAATACAGATATAACTGTCTGATGAATGAAAATTTGAAAAATCTTATGTTATTTCTTGCTTCAACATAAAATGAAATATGTTTTATAAATTTATGTTCAATTTATTTAAAATTCTATCGAAACAATTAATATAATACCTATACATTTTGTATGTTTGTTGATAACATTTTATGAAAAATAAACTATAGTCTATAATACAATTATATATCACAAATAACAAAATGATCTAATCATCCACATCTTAAGGAAAATGATTTTTATTTGATTATAATGATCCTATTTCAATCAAAAATGCTTGTACACTTTGAACACTGCTACGTATAAATATTTTTTTTCTTTATTTACAGTTAGATCGATTAAGTTATAGCTATAATTTGTTAATTAATAATTAATTTTTTATTTATTTATTATTAATTAATGCCCAATTGGGCAGTATTTTACAAAAAAATAAAAATATTATAGACAAAAACAAAGATAAAAGTAATTAAAATGACAAAAGAATAAAGAATATTCTTAAAATAAATAACTATTAGCAAGGCAAAACATTCTATGCAATGAATGGTTATTACTATATGATATGGAGTGTGACGGAATATGAAAAAGGGAATTGTCTCTATAGTATGATATATAAGTAAGAACACGGAAAGAAATTTCAGAAAGAATCACATAAAGAGTGTCATTTAGAAGCGAAGTAACAAAACAGTTATTTGTTTCAATACAACGGGAAGAAAGAGTGCGGATATTAAGAAACTTACGAATAAGGGAATAGCCATGTTAAGAGTGTATATTTTTAAGAATATATGAAATTTACAAGAGAAACTTATTTTATACAATCTCAATACTGAATTGATCTTTAACCAGTTATTGATACCAAACTATTCCACTATACTCGAGTACAAATCCGACCTAGGCGATATAATGAGAGTGAAGAGACGAAACTGAAGAAAACATTTTAGTGTTACGTTTGATAAAGACCAAGATCTTAAGTCCTTAACCAGTATTAATATGGTGCTTAAAGCTCATTAAGGGAGAATAAAAAATCTCAAGATCTTTAAAAATAACTACACGGTGAATAAAAATGCCATTTAAGTGGTAAATACGACTTCTGGAAAAGGTCATGTCATTAAATTTATCTAAATTAAGTGTCGGGCCAAGATGATTAGCCTAAGAAAAGGAGATGTCCAACTCAGACTTTAGGCCGTAGGGTATGGCAGCTATCAAGAGAGTTAATTTTCAAAAATATTTGTATGCCATCAGCAAATAGAAGGAGTTTCGCCTACCCATTTGTTTATAGAGTTGACAAATAAGATAAAAAACAAATGGACTTAAATGTCTTCCTTGAGGAACACCTGAAGGAATATCTGATACAGCAGATGCCAATTCAAAGACCTTTACAAATTGCTTTCTATATGAGAAGTAGGATTCAAGCCATGAAAGTAGAAGGATTTCCTAAACCAAGTAGTTCGAGTTCTGTGAGTAGGAAACTATGGTTAACTATATAAAATGCCTTTCTGAAGTCAATAAGAACTACATCTACCTGGTCTCTACTTTTTATGCATTCATTTAGAAATAAGAAAACACAACACTACTAGTAATAAATAATAATATTGATAAACCACTAAAAAGTTAACATGATTTTGGATAAAAAGTTCGCTCGTGCGTGTGTGATAAGGACACGGAGCAAAATAACTTTTCCTGACTTAAAGTCAAATTTCAATATACACATTTGGCGAAAGTTAATATAATTATTCAGGACCCAAAACCGATAAAATATTTTCAGTTATATTTGACTTTCATGACTTATTTAATCAACACTTGTATTTTTTTTAATGTTACATTTTATACATTATAAGAGTTAAAATTTTTTAATTTTCCGAGCCAAAAATAATTCTCCCATCCACTTAGAGTATAAAACCCCTCCCTATATCTAAGACGGTTTAAATAACGACTATATACATACACAAAGACTGATGTGTATATTGTGTTTTACAGTCCAGTGCTTGCGTTGTGTTATTGTACTAGCGTAAACACTGCTGTAGGATAGAATTTCAATTTTAATTGCTGACCGGAATTCGTTATAAACGCGAGTGTCGGAGCATTTTGTTTTGTGCACTCGACCCGAAATTGCGAATGGCATACACACCACAAATGGCTGGAGTGACGTCCTACCCGAAAATGCTTAGACTTAAACGTACATATTATGAGTATGTATGTGTGTGTGTAAATGTTTATAGTCGTATTACATATATTATATTGTAAACGTATGTGTTTATATGGAGAACGTATGTGACCAGAGACTTTTCGGTTTTCTCGCGGAGAGCCTACTCGGATTGTCCCCGGATCCGACGACATTCATGCCACCCAGGACTTCTCTACCTATGACTCTCAAAACCGCGTATCGTATCCAAAATATACGACATACATACACACATGTATACTGTACACTCAACACACAGAAGCGCAAATGGAAAATCGCAGAAATTCCATTTGAACAGAACAGACGAGGATATACGGTGAATAAGGGACAGGAAAAAGTCGGCGAGAGGTCCAAATTAAACCGCATTCGAGAGAACTTTCTACGAGCAACCGAAACGTGAAACGTCAATTATAACAAAACACCGTTCCTTTGAGTTTCGGCATTTTATTTTTTATTTTTTTTTGCTGTGGTGATACTTCCGCACAGTTTGTTTATGGGCAAAATACCACTGCGGTATATATTGGGCATTTCTACTGCGGAGTTTCTACTTATATTTTGTTTTTTTCATACAGAGTTGTCAATCTCTACGGTTTTTGTGCGCGAGAAGATTTTGGAATTTCCTTGGAGACGTGTTCGTATACGATATATATATATGTAGGTATGTAGTATATTTTTTCCCGTTTCGGTAAATTAATCTCGTTACTGTGTCTAAATCACATTTTTTTTAATTTTCTTCCTAACATTTAAAAACAAATAAATACTAATAATAAAACCATTTACCTTCAACATGCATCCAACATTCACCAGTCATCGATAAAATTGAATAGATACGTGATATTCATGGTTTTCTGAACTCACAAAGTGTATATAAAAAAAATTCTGTAAATAACGTATGCACGCGATGACAGGAAATTCATAATTATTCAACATTTGTTAATTCCGTGATCGTAATTGTACCGGATTAAGACCAATATATGACTCGACAAGAATATATATACTTAATTTGTTTGCATGCAAATAATTTTCTGTTTTTATACACGAGAGCAATCGATGCGACCGACAAGTTTTCTACTGTAGTAGTAATATTTTACAGTATAAAATATATTATTTAGGTATTATTATTTAATAACATTATAACTATAAAAGTATAAATATATCTTTTAACTGGTCAAAAATTTGCAGTACTATTATATTCAGGTAAATGTAAAAGGTAGTATTTAGTTTTAAAAATGATTACACAATATTTATTGCAATATGTCAATATAGATTAGAAAGAACGTTTTTCATTTATACAACTCTAACATAGTTATAATTGACAATCATCAAGTATCGGTTTAATATTTAAGAATATTTTTTACAATAATAAAAATACGTTTTTGTACCGAATATGAATATAATATTACTATCGTCGTACGGTAAATATATTCAATATTGGTCGGAGTTATTGGAGTAGACATAAGACCAGCGTGCAGGATACAAAAAACGCTAAAAAGCCAAATCGAATGGAATTTTTAGATCCCGAGGATGAAGATGAAGGTGAGGATGAGGAGTTTGTGCGTTTAGCGTATTTGGTTCCGGGACCCATATCAGCCGCATAACTTATGGCATATGGGATATAATTCTGTTCGTAATTGCCGACGAATAGATGAGCCCACGGGCCTATAGCGAAAACGGCCACGTCTTCACCACCGTGCGTTTCATACGTCAAATTCACCATGGCAGGGACTTGATAAAGCACATCGTCTAGGTAGTAAAATTAAAAAACAATTATTTTAATAGAACGATCACATACAATTCACTTAAGTATTGATTATATATATATATATATATATATATACACTATACAGTTTAAACGTCGCATATAGAAATATTTCATATTATGATAATGCTGGTTAGTTAAACTTGATAGTTTCGGGAATAATATGTACTCCAATAATATTATATAAATGAAAAATATTTTCATGCTAAGGACGTATTCAAAAATTTATCAATAGCTTTCTTTAAAAACTATAGAGATCTGATGATATCACCAAAATAAGAATTATTCAATGTTTCGATTAGATAATAAACGTAGGTACACCAGTTATCTATTGTTGGATACCCGAATCCATTATTATAATTCGAGCAGAACACGTGTTGTTATGATGCTTTACAAAGTTTGCGGCTTTAAAAGGATTCCAGCGTTAATGCGTTATACTAAAATTTTCTCTGGTCTAGAAACGCAAAATTTACAGGATGTTCGTTACAACTTTCAGATTAATGCATGTGATCGATGCTTAAACAACACCATTTATAATATATAAGGACGTTAATATTATAATTATTCAATAAAGGAAAAAAGGTGTCATAGCAATAGGTTGTACAAAAAAATATTATTGTAAATATTGTTTGTAAAAATACGTTCCATAATAGGAGGATTTGTATCGATTCATATTCTTTAAATACAAAAAAAAAACTTTTTCCAAAAACTCATTTCTGCTAAATAAAAATTTTTATTTTTCTCATTACTGTAAAAAAAAGGTCTGGGCTATTAATTTAAAAATTATATGATATATATAATAATAAAAATTAATAGTGATAGACAATTTTCACTCTAAATGTATTTAAAACACGGCAATTTCGAAAAATAAATAATATAAAAAAAAACCGTTCTTTTTTTCACGTTTATAATTTCTTTATAAAATTAATGGAAACCGAATTTTCATACATTCTTTAATGAGGAAATTCAAAAAAATTTCTTTTAGAACGCATTCATTAATAACATATGTGGAGATGTATTCAAACAGAATCGAAACTGTAATATTATAATAAGTTTATATTTTCAGTATTGATATCAGTACATCAATATTCAGTTAATGACATAATCTACAACATGCTCGTATAATACATAGGCACATATTTAAAATCTATATTATAAAATTAATATATAAAATTCTGGAGAAAATATTGAAATGAAGTATTATTTTTCAACTAAACACTACAACACGCTAAGATTTTCAAGTGAAATTCGAAATAATTCACTTGAGAAAACTAGAAATGTTAAAAACTCCACAATGATTTCTTCCACTTTCTCAAATATTTAACTTTTCTTGTATAACAGACACGATTAAATAATATATATATATTTTTTCAAAAAACTTACTAGGATTGTCGTTGGTTAGGTTATAGCGCATGCCAGAGGTTTTATTGTACTGTTTGTCGGACGGTCCATTGGCATAACTCAGAGTAGAGTACGGCATTTGGTCTTTACTGGATATCTGCGGATGTCCTAATATGTTGCTACCGCGGTACGGGTAACCACTTAAGGTCATGGTATGCGAGTGGTCGGACGTGATCACGATCAATGTGTCTTCCCTGGATGTCATCTCCACAGCACGTTGCACCGCCTTTGACAGCATAACCGTCTCGTCGAGAGACAAGTGCGGTATGTTAGCGTGGTGGGCCATATCGATCTGACCACCTTCCACGAACAGGTAGTAACCGTTATCACCCTTAGATAATACATTAATGGCCGCCTCCGTCATTTCCACCAGAGTAGGTTCCTCTGACTTGTTGGCTAACAAGTTGAATTGCATATGACTTGAAGCAAACAAACCTAAACACCAAAAATTATACGTTACTCATTCTACTGTGGTAATATACATGATCGCCTATGTCATTGCTATTATGGACGTATGGATAATGTGAAAATTAGCCGGAGTGTTACCTTCTTGACTTTCTTTAATATTTTTAAAAGTCTTGTCTAAACCTAACGTTATAGTTAGCCGGATAATATGACAGTAGCCAAGGCTTTTTGGATAAAAACATAAATACTATGATATAACATAAAGCATAAAATAAAATACATAAGCTTATATATCATTGATTCTCTACCTTTTTTACTGCATACCTTATTTTAACCAACAGTCATTCCCCCCTTAAATTTTTAACTCAAAAAATTATAAATCAATAATTTAGTACAATTATTTGTAAGTATATCACAATAGTTTACCAAATTAAATGTATTCCTGAATTAAATCCAGGTGGTTTATCATCATCATTATAACAATATATAACTATTTACACATTATATATACTCCGCGCACATTAAGAACGTTACTCATCCATCACGTCTAGTCCGGAATTATACAGTGTAGCACTCTGTATGCTGACGTAGCGTTGTTCGTCTATGGCTCGAGGAGTCATCTTAACGTGTGCAGAGTATAGATTATAGGTACACACAATGGAATCGAATGAGTTTAAAGTTTAAACTGTTCAATTAATAATAAATTAACTGTTTTGTGATAATTTATAGTTTTAGCTATCAAGAACCATCTTCGATCCCCGAATGTAAAACTGTTAAGTTAATCTGTTTTGTGACAATTTGATTTGCGTTTAATGACATTCTGGTTATTTTTTCTTTATAGGCACTATATTTCCTCCCGTGTAGTATCTAATTCTCCCCTGGGATGAATTCCACACTTATTAAGAATCACTGTGATAATTCAAACCGATTTTACACATTTAAATGTGTACCCACTCTTTTAAATAATACGATATCTGCGTCCAGCCAAGATGTAATCACACACGAAAATAATATCAACGACATGCCACACTTTGATTACACGTTAATAATTATTTTAAGTACTGCACTCCTGTCACCATAATGTCGTTATTATGTCAATAATAGTTAATTAATACTCAAATTGTACGTTTTAGAATATATACGTACATGTGGTATATTTGAGATAATTCTTTGTTGTTACAATAGCAAAAATTCCAAAATAAAGAATGATATATTATTTATGAGAAACTTTCTAAAGACATGAATGATAGTTTATTAAAGATCTTAGTTATTTTTATAATTATATTATATTTTATTATTTTTGTAAAATTCAAACAATGTATTTTTTATGAAATTTAACAAAGAATACTATAAGTTATTACTTAGGTATTAAATGTAGTATAATGTAATAATGATTTTTTTATAAGCTATATCTTAACAATAAATTATTATTTTTTCTTTTAAATTAAGTTATCTAGATAAGAATTTTATGAATTATATACTTTATGTAAAACTTGAACTTATCAGTGTAATTTATTAATGTATAATTATAAAAGAAGCATTAAAAAATATATAATGAAAGTAGAGAAATTAGGTATTCCTATATTTCTCAAGGAAAAGAATATTTAACGATAGGTAATATAATTATTGGTTTTCTCTAAAATATATATTTATCGATTATTTTATTTTATAATAAAAAAATATACTTATAAAATTTAATTATTTTCGAGTGGAGTAATTTAAAAACTGCACTTTATAAACATTTGAATTTTATTTTATCGAGGCTTGTTACTTTACATAAAATCTCTTTTATTAGGTATTTTTCTTTATGCAACTTATCGTGACATCAAACAATTATCAAATTCCAGACCTTTTAAGACATTCATGACATTTAAGAATTCTACAAATTATACTTTGTTAATAGAACTTTTGAAAAAATAATATTATAAATAGTGCATTTAAATTAAATTACAGGCCATCCACGTTTTTACCAAGGTAAATGGAAAATAAATTATATTTAAAATATATGACTCGTTCACGATTTTCATTGACCGATTTTTTCCCGTCACAAACATTTCATTATAAACTCAATTATCACGTTATATAGGTACTTTAAGGAGTAATTATTATTATTATTATTACTATTTCCACGTGTTTTTTTTTTAATACAAACTAAATTCCAAGGAAAAATCGAATGAATATCGATTTGAAATTTCTATTGTAATTTTATTAACAAAATATTATAATCCAACATCATATTCAAAACTTTAAAAAGGGTAGTATATAGCTTAGTTTGACGATGAATTTTAACTTGAAATCTGGGAGTATGCCGTATGGTTTTTTGATAACGATTTTGAATATGTGAGGTTCCGATTATGTAAAGTCGACTGTTTATTTTTTCGTGATTTCATTTTTATAGATATATTGATACAATTATTAATCAGCATACTATGAGTGAATTAATTATATCGAATAATTTGTGAACAAAATAAAATCTGTTCAATATATTGAAATCCTAAATTTTTTTTAAAATCTATCATACATAAAAAACATCATTCAATGCACCACGAGTCATAGGTTCATTGCAGTTAATTTGCGTCACTGGAATTTTATTTAATAATTATGCAGTATTGAATTAACCTCATATAGTCCATATTTATAGTATTGTACCATTAATTTAGTTTTGTAAGTTAAAATATCATCTTATATATTTATTTCAAATGTAGACAGTAACTATAGTTAAAGCTAAGTTAACAAGTTTATCGAATTTTTTTCTTCTAAACTCATTATTAATTTTTTTTTTCCATTGACTAATTTAACTGGACAGTTTACATTTTTATCGTATTAACTTAACATTTTATTTTCATAACTATCAAGTTAACGCATAATAATTAAATATTCATAAATGTATACAAGGAGACTCCCCACTACTATTTTATTTTTGTTAAAAACTACTCATTCTAATTTCAACAGTTCGACACGCTGCGTGCTCTGATAAAAAATTTTAAATATATATAGATTCTTTGTTAAGACTCATATATATATATATAATAATAGTTAAAATAATAGCTTCTTTCACAATATATTCATATAGTAATATTAATGGCAATTATTGTGCTCTCTTGATAACACTATTACACTATCTCGTTTATCTAGATAGTTGATAATACAACTGAATTACATAGTGATACTTTCATGTTGGATTCTATAGTGAAAGAAGCTGAAAACTCAATTAGCTATGTATGTACGAGACTTTACTTACTAAAGGGAATAATTATATCATATTTTATATTTTAATTAAGCCGTTAAAAATGTTCAAGCTTTTCAATACAAATATCTATTTAAATAAAAACAACTTTTGAAAAGTGCCTTGATAATTCCTTCGTAAATGTTATGTAAAATTAAAATAATTTTTCAGAATTAAAATTGATTGAATTAAAATTGTCTCTTTAAATGAAATAAAATTTTTTTTATGGTTACAAAACAAATTATCTAACATGTGTACTCGGGCGTGTGTAATAACTCTCCGAATTTGGATCATTGGTGTGCTCAGAATTGTAAAATAGGGGGAATATTTTCCCAAAAATTGATAAATTGCTATATAAAAAAAAGGTCGTTTGTGTAAATTTGACTATGAATTCAACGCAATCCGATAATTATTAATTTTCCGTATTGTTTTCTGCATTCATTCAGTGGCTTAGAAGAAGAGGGCAGAGAGGGAAGTTTCCCCCCCCCCAGGTGTAAAAAGTTATACTTTTGCCCCCTCGGATAAAATAAACAATCATTATCAATGTGATATACATGCATAATTAATTTGTAACATATACAAATAAATAATACTCAAAGGTTACATTTTTGTAATTTATAAATTATTATCATTCTCCTATAATATATATTTGAATTATAACTTTTTTTTATATCAAGCTATTTTCATATTTTTCACTTATAGCACTCTGTATAATAACATATATAATATTAGTAAAAATCAAAAAGTGTTGTCTCAAAACATAAATAAATTATAAATCATTCAATCTATAGGATAATAAAATAGTAATAATTAGGTATCCTATAAAAGGATAGAAAAATTATCGTGCATTTTATCAACATCTAAAAATCAATATACCTATACGAGTTTTTAATTGTCACATCTAAATCAGTTATGGACTTTGTTTACTTCCGGCGAAAATATGAAAAAGGACATAATTTTTATTTTATACATAATTTATTTTTATTCTGTTTAAAAATAAATATAGGTATTGATAAATATGAAAAATATTGTATAAGTATAATACTTTTCATTAATGATATTATGTTGTTCCAAAGATGTAGGTATGTACTAGGTACCATCAAGATTAGTTATTAATTGTACAGGTGTCAGTCATCAAGTAGGTACCTACATAGATTTTTGTTTGTAGTTATTCCTTTTTATTAATTATTAACGTTGTAAATATGTATAATATATTAATATATATAATTTAAATATATATATATATATATATCCTATACAAGCTTATAAAAGAACACACTATGAAGTATTACCTATATAATTTTCATATATATTTTTAGGTTTAACTGATTTTACACTTTCTTATATATTTTATATATTTATTATACTTATATATTTAAATATACAAGTATAGTAGTGAGAGTTTTTTTTATAACATACTAAAAATATATATATATAATAATATATAAAATTGAATGTTTGTCCCCCCTCCAAATGAAAAATAGTTCCTACACCACTGCTTTCATTCATACACAGTTATCATTTATTATGCTTAAGAATGTAGTGAAATTAATCTAATATTAAATAATTTTATTGCATTACATTATAAAACAAAAGAATATTATTTTATTTATGTTAAAATCCATATAAAAAAAAAGTTGCACTTCACTCGTCGGGTGTCAGTAGAAATGGAAGCACTTCGTTTATTGTATAGGATACTCTTGGTGATAGTATTACATTACATAAAACGATTCTGAGCAGAGCTTCGGTAGTAATATAAATAAATGTCGATTTGACAAAATTGTCGATTATTGACCATGGTTAAATCGTCTCAGGATAGAAGTTACAAAAACAAAGATAAACCTTGTGTGGTGGAAAATAAAAGAGACCGCAGAATGCGAGTACAAAGAGGTGCAAAACGACCAACACTTAATACAGTGCAAGATGACAAGCGCAAATGCGAGAGGAGCGATCTTTTCAGGGAACCAAATGACGAGGCTCTCAAAAAAAGCTAAAAATGATACTGCTGATCGGCACGAAGAAGAACGAAATCGTATTTTAGCGGTTTTTACTTCATTTTTCGGTAGTTTTTTCGACCGCGTTTATCAAAAATGCCAAAAAATGGAAAAATAGCCTGTTTAAAATAGAAACTAGACGACATTTTCTATAGGAAAATGGGGTTACATGTACAGATTGATTCATAACTTCTGATCGAAAAGTTGTACACAGAAGAAAGAAATGAACATCATTACTAGCTTCCTCGCTCCACTTAGAATTTAAAAAAAACACTCTCATTCCCCTCACCCACTAAGCCACCCCCGATTTGGGTTACTAACACTAATGATCATGTACGACTCACACAAGCACAAAGCTGTACAAATAAAATCTAATATATTTCCTGTATAAATACTCCTTAGAATAGTGTAGTGTACAGATCTTTAAACTAAATGTGTGTAATAATAATGTGTAAATAGTAAACTGCAGACAAATTTATCACACTATTTCTAAACAATTTCAAAGTGTCGAATTCTAAGTTTTCTCACGGAAAGTAAATTGATTATTTTTAACCGAGTTAAGTTAATATAAATTGTTTTATATTTTAAGATTAAAAGTTGAAATTATTCTTTGTTAACTGTTATAGTTTTTAACTAAAGACATTTGGTTGCATTTAACCCAACTAATTTGGTTTTCGTGAACTTAATCATCTTTGATTCGAATTGTTTCCAATGAGAAAATTAGTCCATATCAAATGATGGTTTGCATACAATATATTTAAAATATACGTCATTTTAGTTAATTGATTAATTTCATTGGCGTTAGTTCGAAATTATAATATTAACCCTGTCATTTAACACCGGGGGGTTTTTTTTTTTTTTAAACCAGTCAACCGATAAACAATAGGATTTGACGCGGAACACTATTACCCAGCGACCGCATTTTCAGAAAAATAAAATACGAATACGAAAATTACAACACAAAGACGGCGGGCTTTCGTTTCCGGTCGAACTACCGGCCGTCGCAGTGTATGACCCCCCTCCCCCCCCCATCAAATTTTCGAACTATAGTGTTATAATACGGTGTTGTGTACGACGGCCGGAACCGTCCGAATTCTACCTGCAGTACAACAATATACTATGTCAAAACGACATTCTATATTATTGTTGTTGTTTAATTTTTGATTTTTTTGATTTTTTTTTTTTTCCCCCAGTCCTCTCGAAAATGTTTACCGTACACTTTATAGCGTCGGGCCTATAAACCCATCCGGTTTTACGACGCTCGTCCCGGACCGACGTGGCCGCTATAAAAACGCACCGAAACACACGGGATACGATGACCCGCGGCGGGCGTCCGCGTTATTAATATACCTCTATAATTTTAATTCTGCCACGTCAAATGGACCGTAAACAAACAAAATAATAAACGTTATTATCGCTATTATTATCGTTATTATTATCATCGTTATTATCATCATCGTTATTATTATCATCGTCGTAGGTAGTTATTATATTATTGTATTATGACGGCGGGTGGCGACGACGGTGAAAATAATAAACACGTCGGTCGGTCGTATATTACAATATCGTATGTAAAGCCCATATAATATCGTGCGCGTACAGTTTCACGTGTAATAAACCTACTCCGGTGTGCGTAGTGTATTCGTACGTGTAGTAGTGGTGTAGATGTGCGTGCACTTACAAGGGTTAATTCGCCGGGTCGCCAGCGATGAGCCGGGTGTCCGGTCGGAGTGCGGGGCGGCCGTACGTTATATTATGTTATGCGTACACCTGTTGTTAATGACAAAGTCGAGAGCCTGTTGAAAACGCGGGTAGGGCGAACACGGACTCGCCGGCAAGTCGGATGAATGACGACGACGAACCGCGCGCGTCAACGGCGCGTAAAACGAACCGCACTCGAACTATATTTCGAAAATCACCTCGTATTATTACAATACAACGGTTAGGTATTATACCAGTACTCGAATTGAGGGGGAACGCGGGGGGGGGACTGAGTACCTCAACTAATTTTCCAGAAATTTTAGCGTACCTCTACATGTTTTCAGTCAAAGAGAGAATTAAATAAAAAAATGAGAAACAACATAGGTACTTACCTACTTACCATAATTTATGGAACTATTTAAATAAATACATTTGATTATATTTACTAAATGTAATGTAAGATATTTGTTTTAAAACTAAAACATAGTTTTAATATAATGAGGGGTGAATGGGGGGTGGGAACATAGTTCTCCACGGTACAACAAGGTATAAAAATTGATGGGGACACTATTTTTCTTAAAAGTAAATAGAGTCCCCCTACTTTTATTTTGCCGATTCGAGCACTGTAGGTATATACACGGTTTTGGCTATCCGTCATTGAAAATACTTTGGATTCCGTTGAAATATTATGTCATCATTATCGTGACCGGAGACGGTATACTCTACACGCCGTGTACAGCCGTTTTAATGGAATTTAAATTTTAAAAAAAACTAAATAAAACACTCCACAAAATACTCTTTTACGGAGTAACGTTATCGGACGTGTACATACCGCGCGTGGTATGGGGTAAAAAAAAAAATTGAATTTTATCGGAAATTTACTCCGTCCACCCATTATATCGAGTTTTACCTTCTTTTTTTTTTGGTGTGCGTGTGTTAACTCCATCAGAAATTGAGAAGTTTGAAAAGCCCACTCTGCGAGCGTGTTATATTCCCGATTTCATAAACATATTTAAAAAATGCATTTTATTTCCACAAACAATTTGTTTAACCCACTAGAGGAACCTAAAACCATTAACACGAATACAAATTGTAAATGTTCATTTAAGTAACCACAGCGATGAATTGTTAGCGCAGACAGACGGACGTTCAGAAAAATACACTCGTCGAGTGCTACTGACATCCTATAGTAACTATGAATATTACAATATGTAAGTAAAAACAATCGATTTTGAAATCAACAATGTCCCTTGTAACGATGAACTTTCAACTTGATACGTCGAATATATACAAGTATAAGAGCCAAAGAGTATATAAACTTATATGTTTAGAATCCTAAATTCTGGTCAATGCGTTGCTGCGTGGGTACAGGTAAACTCCATTAACAAGAACCAATAATAATAATTATTAATGTATTTAACAACTTTTATATGTGTTTTTTTTTAAACTGTGAACTAAAATTATACAAAAATATTTTGGAACACGTTCACGCGATTCAAAACCGTGTAAAAACAAATCACCGAACACATTTTATTATATAATATACATATTGCATACCTATATCTACACAAAACGAAATAACTAAACACTTTACAAATATTTGAAATATTTGAAAACGTCATATTACTATAATCATAGTGTTGCTCGAAAAACGGTTACAAATTTTTATCTAATTTAAATGCATAGAATTATGGTACTTTTATAGTATTTGAGTTTTATCACCTGAATACATGATCTATACATGCAATGTTACTCAAATTATGTTCAACGTACATAAAAAAAATGATGTCTTAATTATTATTAAATATTTATTTAGCGTTTCTGCCGATATACCTATAGCAATAGTTTCCAATTAATACCTATTTTCAGTCCATTATAGATAATTATAAATATACAATAATATTATAATATAATAATAACTAGGTAATAGGAAAAAAATAATCAAATTATTATTAAATTAACCCTAAAAGAATAATCAAATATAATCCAAATGATCTTTTATACTTGTATTATTTTCCTACATCGGATATGATATATATATATATATATATATAAAAAATTACTTATACTACATGCTGTATTATTGTTACGAGTAATGTATTTTGTAAAAATGATAATGATATCTCGTTGCTATACATCTTATCACAATATAATATCATGATATGAATTATAAATGCATTTTAATTAAAAGTATGAAATTAATTATTATTGTTTTATTTACCAAGAAGATAATCCGTTTTATTGGTATTTAAAGATTTCAATTGGGATCGGTCACCGACATAGACATTACGTGCTCCTCCCATACGATTGATATTCAACCATTCATTAATCAGATCTCTTTTATCAATTCTCTGACCTTTTTTATTTTGATTATCTGTTGTAGTGTTAGGTAAAAACTTGCTTCTTCCTCCACCCATAATAACCTATAGTAAAATATATTTTACTCGTTTATATAATATTAATAAACAATAATTTAATATATTATATATACTTAATATAAATATAAATAAAATCAATATTTTCAGGTACAATTTAAATTCGATTATACTTATATTGTTTACATAATTTTATCAATAATTATAAAAAATATAATTCAGTGTTCACTAACACCATTTAGTTTAAACCACTCAAAAATGAGTTAAAGCTCTCTTTTAATCTTGAAATATCATCACGTCATTACCTGTTGTATAATTATTATGCAACATGGTAAGTTTAAAGCACGTTCCTTTTTTTTTAGTTATTTTTAATCGGCTGTGTATAAACAAATTTTTTTTAAATTCTATTTTGTATTTTTTAAATAAATCCAATAATTAGCAATCAATAAAAAATATTAAATTTAAAAAGGGTAATACATATATATTATAGGCTTATATATATATTTTATATGTAAACAAAATAGTAAATACAATTGTGTATTCTAAACAAAATTGAGAGTGATGAATCTAATGAAAAAACCCCTCTACATGAAAATACTTAAAGATTTAAAGAAAATGGTGGCAATAAAAATAATAATTTTTTGTTAACTTCATACATTTTTAAAATTAATAAGTTTATTCCATATCATATCCATTAATCATTATATGAATGCGTTTAACTATACTAATTAAAATTAACCAAGTTTGAAATGCATGAACGAAATATGAATAAATTCATTTTCTCTTTGAGTTCAATTTTTATAATTTATAATTCAAATTTTAAAGGGAATTGACTTCAATTTAGAAATTTAGTCTTTTATTTGGTTTCACAATGTTCAATAATTTTAATAATGTTGATAAATAATCATCAAAATATTTTAAAAACCAACATTTAATTTTTAACTATTTTTGAAAATGTATTCTATTATATAATAAAATAATTAAAATACTACGTGAAATCAATGATTATAATAAGTAACTATTATTTTATTTATAATTGATTTTTTTTTAAATGAACAGTATTGAACCAAGAACTTAAATAGGATGCCCTATTTACGATTTTCAATTGTGAATAAATGTTTATGTAATACTGTTAAAACAGATCCTTAAAGAAATTTAAGAATTGAAATACCCATTACCAAATACATATAAAACAACATTCTAAAGTGATCCTAATTTTGGTTTTAAGTTACAAATTTAGGTTTTAGAAAACAAGTTTTTGCAGTTATAAAAAGTTCACTTTACTCTTAAAATTATATACTACTATAAAAAGGATCCTTTAAAATTCAACCGTGAGGCATCATCTTATGTTAATTTAATGAAAAAAGTTTACCTAGAAAAATAAGCTCTCCAAAGTCTGGTTTATTCTATGTTATAACATCTTGTCATAAATGTCAAACATTTATTTTTAGTTTTAAATACTTAATGAAAATAATATAAATTAAGAAAAACAAATTTCAAACGAAAAATTAGTTGTAACATAAATAAATTGTGATTGTGCTGCTGTGTATGAAAGTCGTACAAGACGGTTTAATAGTGTACTCACGTTCAGGTTTCTGCCCGTATCGTTTTCGATCAGCTGTCTAGCGATGTCTGACGATGAAGTTACGCACATTTCGTTGGACAGGGGGTCAATATATATGTCCCGGTCACATTCCCAGGCCCGGTTGGCAACGTTGGCGTACGCCCCTGCTGGCGTGGCGTGCGTCACTCTCATGTTGGTCACCACGCCTGTCCTTTTGCCGGCCAACTGCGCCCACTTCATGCTAGACACTGCTTGGTTGGCGGGATCGTTGCTGGCCAAACAATCACGGTTGCCTACATTGCCGGACACGCCGATGGTCTCGATGTTACCCTTCACGCCCGTCAGGTACGCCGTGGCCGAGCACGCTGAGTCGGCCACTTGACTGTCCACACAATAAGTCTGTAAATGCAAAATACACCTATCTCAAATGTTATCAAATCAAATTTAACTGTCGTAACAAGACGAAATGCAAACAATGTGTAAAAAAAAAAATTTTAAATAAACAATAGGGCCTAAAATACGCCTAAAATTTTAATTCGCCTAAAATACGGCCTATTTGGCATAATCTTTAGACGGTAGGATGAGACATTTTCTTCCCCTAGCTGAAAAATTTTCAACATTTTTTTTTTTCGTAAATATTACAAATTAATAACCAATAAAACACTTATATTTTAAATAGGCAATTTATATAATATTCTGTACTATATTACAGCGGCGAAGCGTCCTATGAGACAGTGCGGTCTACTCTAGTTTATATTACAATAATTATTTTTAATATTTAATTTTAAAATTACGGATTTGGTATAAATGTCAATGGAAAACCTTTATTTTATTTTCAGTTATTTTTTTAAATTTCATTCATTGCATATCCACTACGTAATTTGTTTTCATTCATTCAAAATATATACACAAATATATCTCGAGACACCGACTTTTGTTTTCTCATCTATACGTAATTTTGTCACGGTACAGGTGAGAACGCGGGGTTTGAGAATGTGCGGTGTAACGCTCGTATGAGACATTTTATATATATACTTTTACAAATATAAATAATGTGGATTAATTAAAGGTATATCTTAAATTGTGGTCCTCATTTTCATGCAACCGTGCATATACTAATATAATATATTGTAGAGCTACTATAATAATATCTAACTACTATAGTGAGTAGTGATGTACGACTAACTCTGAATTAAATTCTTAAAATATTAAAGTATTAAAACGTAACATTTCAACTTTTATGACATAATTTCAAAACTTATAATTTCTATAAATAGCGAGAAATTGATAAAATTTTGCTTAAAAATATATATGATATAAAAAAGTACTAAAACAAGCCCCCAGACCATATCGAATTTTCCAATGAAATATTTTGCAATATTAGTACGTCATTTGTACGTATTTGTACGGCCAAATTCAGAATTTGTAGGAATTGAGTTAAAGAGTTATAAGTGAAATTCTATGGGTGGGCTGGCGTGACATGTCTCCCCAACCCGTTCACTCATTAAATCACGAAATCGTCATGTGCAATATTTAGTGCGTCATTTGTATGCATTTGTACGGCCAAATTAAAAATTTGTACGAACTCGGTTGAAGAGTTATAAGCAAAATTCTATGGACGGGCTGGCGTTTATACTTAGTACATCAACGGTAACATTATTCTTTATTAATTCAAATTATATGTTACTATATTCGGTGTAAATTTTAAGTCTTAACGACTATTATTTTTCGAATTACGAGAAAATAATTAGATACTTGATTTTAAAGAATATTTGTTTTCCCATTTTATATTCGTAATCTAAAATAGTGAATATTTCAATTTGTTAAATAATTTATGCATATTGCATAGTTATAGGTAATGTATCTATAAGTATAATCAATAGTTGAATTGAGTGGACTGAGTACCTCTTGTATTTTTCATATACTTGAGTGCACAGAATTTGTACGTCTTAAGAATTTTGATAATACAAAATTAAATCAGAAAAAATGGTGCATCAGAGCACACAAAAACATTGAAATTACAACAACGAAATTAAACTATACAGTCCGCGAGACTGATAATATACCGACAATAAATGAAACGACGAAGACGTCGAACTAAAAATTACGAATTTTTGTACCCGACTGTACCAATAAAACGTAAAAACGTATGGAAGCAGAAAATTGAAAATTAAAAATGCATATTTTTTCATATGAATATCTTGACTTATTGACCGATGACGAAAAAAACCACGATGGTCTGCAAACACTATAAATAAAAACAAAAAAGTATAATTACTGCAGCGGCGCATTGGACTTGATATTGAAGTGGTAATGTGGTAACAGTGATGCACACCAATACATTTATACAATACCTACTATGTAGAGGTAAAATATGTTTAAATAGTTCGTGGTGTGAACAGTAAGAATCACGAAACTTACTTTTGACAAACCGGTGAACGGGAACTTCTCAAACGATAGCATTTCATTTTCACCCGTCTTGTTCGCCAATTGTCCCATGTATATTCTGGCCGAAGTCAACGTCGTGATTGACATTCCGTCGCCGAGGAAGAAAATCACATTCTTAGCCACTCCGTACTTTCTTTCCACATTTATTTTCTGGAGCAGAAGACTATTACCGATTTCACTCCAATACGCCTTGTCTGCGAATACACCATATAGGATGAGTGAAATATAATACTTTTAATATTCCAAATAAAAAATACTTGTTTAAAAATATTAATTTTTCTTTTCATAAATCAGAATCATACATTCAGTTAAGGAAATTGGAAGCGGCGATTGTCTGTCTCTCTCTCTATCACACAAGTAACATAGCAATATTTATACCATTTCCACTTCCAACATACCAATGGATCTAGTGATGCTATAAGGATTATAAAAATTAATCTGAATTCGTCGTAATGTCTACTTTAGACTATCCTAAATTTTTTACTTTTTCTCCCGAAGTCCGCCAAAAATTATGCCAATATATTCAAACATTTAAAGATTGAAATTTGTAATTTTTGAGAAAATCAAGGAAAAAATATTTAAAAAATGGGAAATTGGTTCTAAAGTAGATTTCACAAAAAATTCAGATCAGCTTTCAGAATCATTATCGTATAACTAAAACAACCGGTATGTTGGAAATGAGATTTAGTGTCTTTTCAAATACGGTAGCCGTATTTATTAACATGTGCATGTGCACGTGAGTAAACACACGATCATTATTATGCTGAACGTATTTACACACACTAAAGACCAAATACTACTCACACAAACACACTGCGTAACGCAAATAAATTAAATAATTGCCTATACACAACCCCTTAATAAATGACCGCTTTCAATCCCCTTAATACTATATTCATCATTATATACAAGTTATAACATACGTACTTTATTCAAATACAGTTTATCAGCCTCAAAATTACATCAATTTAGTAGTTTGAAATACATACAGTCTATTTATATACAAAAATAATTCATAAATGTCGTGTATGAGATTTCCAATCACTTAAATAGTTATTAGTTAAAAAATCTCTGCTTGGATAATGTGCACTATATGAATTTAGTGGTAAATTAATGGAGATGCATTTGACTGGAGCTAATAAGAATATTAACTCATGTTATATTTTTAAAATAAATTCCAAGCCTTGAGTTAATATTGTTAAGCCAAAATAAAATATATATAATATAAAATATTGTAGTATGACAACTATATTATTATATCATGTTTAAAGATATACTGCACCTATTATATTATCTTTATAATAGTACTATAATATTTTAATATTTATTTGCTTAAACTGCAAATCAATAGAACATTAACATCTAGTATTTTTATTGTTTTTTTTCCAAAATATTACTATTTTATGTGGATTATATTATAAATATATATTATATTCACCATTTTCACCGAGTAGGCGGTTGGCCTCGCAAGACCGTTGTCTATCAGTGATATCAGCGATATCTTCGAAATTGCTTCTTGAGTGAGCTGAAAATCAATAAAATTATATTATATACAAAAAGTCGTTTCATATACTCAACAAATACGCTTTAATTTAAATTCTTGTCAAGCCCCGATGCAGTGTTGGGACAGATAACTCATTTTGTTATCTAGATAAAAAGATAAGATAATTTATTAAAATAAACTATTTATATATTTCAATATATAAATAGTTATAATAGTAATAATATATTACAAGAAAAACAACAAATAAGAATAAATTAATTTATTACATACTG
>JAIPRL010000704.1:75869-117960 GCA_025469235.1 Pemphigus obesinymphae
TTCCATTATATATTTCACTAGTTTTATCAATAACAATAAATCCAAAATCATTATGATTCCAGCAAAAATGACACATTTCACGAAATTCTGAAAAATTCATATCTGCAGAACAATGGTCATTGAAAATTTGCTGTAAATTTGTATCGTCCTGTTTAAATACTAATAGAAAATTAGTATTATCTCTAATTAATTGTTTCAGTATTTTTGAATATGTTTGAGCTAAATAAAATATTGAATTAGCTCCTGAATGTCTACCCATACTAAAAAATTATATTAAGAAAATATTAAAATTATGAAAGTACCTTAATAACATTACAAGACTTTGATTTGGAATATAGATTTCATACAGCAGAACAAAATTCTATTGGGTATAAATGTGGATACCTCATAAAGAAATGCTTAACAAAACATTCATGTGGTATTCGTAAAGATTTCAATATTGCTAATAACAATTTAGATACATCTACTTTATATTGTCGTCTTAAAGCATATAAAAATGAATATAATTTATTTGGATCTTTGAGAATGCCTCATGACGAGTTTTTTGTGTATATGTGCAAATTAAAAATTGCATTTGAAAATAACTTCGAACAATTTATTATAAAAGAAATTGTATTGAAATTATTTATAAAAGAGTTTTTAAAAATTAGTTTTCATCGTCCATGAGTAGTAATGATTTGTTCCTTCTAACGTACTAGAAGCCAATATTAGTTAAGTTCAAGTGGGCTTTTCTACATAGGTTTTAGCTGTAATTAATTTATTTCCCCATTTGTACAAAAACATTCCACGGTACTTCCAACAGCTCTAAGGGGCAAATTGTACATAAAATGGACGGTAATTTCCCCGTAAATTTTACAGCAAAAATCTCAAGATACTAGACCGTCTCGAATATTTCAATTTCCCTGTAATTTTTTACTCGGGTAAAATCGTGAATACTAGGCCGTCTCGAATATTTCAATTTCCCTGTAATTTTTACACGGGTAAAATCGTCAATACTAGACCGTCTCGAATATTTCAATTTCCCTGTAATTTTTTACACGAGTAAAATCGTGAATACTAGACCGTCTCGAATATTATGTTTTTCCCTGTACACTACCAGTGTCAATTTTACAATATAGTGTGTATGTCAATTTTTACGTCAATTTCACAATGTATGTCAATTTTACAATGTGTGAGTGTGTGTGTGTATGTCAATTTTACATCATGTTAATTTAACAATGTACATGTGTATCCATTCCACAGTAATATTTTATACTACCAGTGTTCATTTTTACAATGATAGTTTAATACATTATGGATCATAGTTTTATAAAACAAGCAAGTAAGTATTAAAGAAAAAACACAGAATTATTATTTTTAAAAACATATATTTTATATTATACAAGTTTTCTAACTTCTCTAGTTAAAAGTACATATTCAGTAATACGATCATGAATTAATAAACAAGCTGTTAATAATAAATAAGCTGTTACACCAGTCAAATTTTCTGTAGCTTCAAGTTCTATACGCACATCAACTGACGACGCTGTTGCAGAATCATTCTTATTATTATATTCTAGAAAATGGCATATCCTTTACGTAATATATTATTTAACATTGGAGTTACATTAACCTTGTATTAAATTTTCAGGTATTTAATCCTAAAATTATCACTTTTATTACAAAATCTATGATATTGTTATAAATACCTATAAAATAACATAAAATTGGTACAACTAAAAATGAATTTAAAAAAAAAAAAAATGGGCATTTTGTAAAATATCGTTTGACGAAAAAGTTGAAGCTATTTAAAAATATCAAAAACTAAAAATGCCGTAACTTTTTTTTTTGACAATATTTTACAAAAAGACCATGAGGTTCACTCGAAATTATTCTTCTCGTTAAATTTGAGAATAGGTATTCAAGCTCTAAATCTAACCAAAATGCCATAATTTCAATTTTGCGTTGTATAATTTTGCTATATTGCCAATTAGATGGACGGAGACAGAAAATGCGGCTGTAGTATCCTCTTAACAATAAACTTGGAAAATGGAAATTTGAAAGTTGAAACCATAGAAATATAAAATAAATAGGTACCTAATACCCATACGAAAATATATATATGTATATGGAAACCACCACCAAAGAACATATCAAATAAAATATAGACGGTTCTGTGGTAAAAGTAAATATAGTACCATTTATAAATCCACCTTGTATAGTACTATAGTAGGTACGGGAAGACGTATAGAGGTACCCGCATCACGATGTAAACATCTCGGGATTTAATTTATTTTTTCAATATACTGATATCTGTGGAAATCAACAAGTAAAATAACTAGTAATATAGACCATAAATAGGTTCCTATTATAAGTTTTAACCATACTATTGGTAGCGTCTATAGATCAATTTTAATATTATTATTTATTTTACAAGTACATCTACAGTACACCGTGGTGTTAGTTATTAGTTATTACTATTCGGCATACGCTATGGCCTATAATTATTTAGGTACTTTTAGCACGAATCATGTTGGCACAAATAGCCGGACACCGGCGACTAGCCCATATTCGGAAGAATACCGGCCCATTGTCATCAAGGAGGGAGGGGCAAATGCCACCCTGCCACCCCCAAATGACGCCACTGAATACTTTTATTATCTTTTTTTATCTTTATACCTATTTAATTTTAAAATAATTAATTTGATTTATAAAAATATTAAAATTGTAGAGTAAACAACTGTTGTCGTGTTTAGAGGGTGCATCCATTTTCATCTAATATATTACCTTTACGCTGTGATATATGTAAGTGAATTTAAAGTAAATAGGTAACAATGAAAATTCTTTCTATTTTTATTACTACTACTATTCTATATAGAATAAGTTTGCTGAATTGAATGTATATTATATTTTTAATGAAATATAATCGTAGTAAGAAAAATATATATTCACTTTTAAATCTTTTTAAAATTCTTATCTGTATTAATAGGTTTTGTTCTGGTTGTGTAATTTCTTCTAAATAAATATTTTTACTGCATATTCATTTTTAATAAAACAAATTATTATTTAAATAAAGTAATTTATATTAATAATTTAATTATTTTTATAGGTTGTGTAAAAATTACTATTTAATGTTTTAAAATGTGTAATACAGTGATGTAATCAGGATTTATCTAAACAGAGGGGGCTAAGAAAATGTTTAGTAAACCATTTAAGATGGTCTATCACCAATTTTTTAGAAAATATAGGCAATTTTCAAAGAATTTAAAAAATAACCAATAAATTAATAATATTTTGAAAAATTAAGCTATAATTTTATTGTTTTATATGTATTTATAAAAAAAAATTGATAATATTAGGTAGGTACTTTTGAATTCCTTTTTTTTATCAACTTGAGAGTATCATAGAAAGTTGATATATATATATATATATATATATGGCCTATCTTTGATATAATGTACCTTTTAATACTTAAGTTGTAAATAAAACCAATTTTTTGAAAAATATTTAAATAAATGGAATTATTGAAAAACAGATACATACAAGGAGTAAACAGTACACTTAATAATATTGTTATTTACCCTATTTCTAAGATATTTAGAAGTTGATTCAAGTATGAGTTTTTCATTGAATATTTTTATATCCAAAGTATTTTATCAGCACTTTTATAACAATATATAAAGTCTAAAATCCGACAAAAAAATTATCTTATAAAATGTTGATATAAATTTGAAATATTGGCTTATTAGTGATATTTGGATGTATACATTTTGCACTATTACCTACATGTTTCAAGGGAATTGAAATCTACCCCTTTTGATTGCACCACTCACATAAACAATATACATTTTCAATGTGTGTGTTGGTATATTAATAAAATTTTAATTTTCATATCAGATAATGAATAATCAACGGACAGTTTCAAATTAAAATATAAAATGAATACATAATCAATAAATACTTTAAAACAAATATTTAATAAATTATTAAACAAATAATTATTCTAATATAGTTTTGTGAATTTTGTCGGATTGAAATATTAAATAATAAATATGAATATACATTTACTATAAACATTTTAAATTGTCCAATTAAAATTAAAAGTATTTCTAACTAGATACATTTATTAATCAGTTTTAAATTTAAATGGTTTTTATTAAAAAATCCAAAATTGTTGAAAACAAACTATAAAAAAATGTTATTCTTTATCAAACAAGGTGAATGGTGTTCTATTAGGTATGTAACACACTGAATAAACATGGTTAAAATACAATATCTTTTATTAACAAAAATGTAGCCATGTAATATTATGTTTTGAAAAAATGTTGTGACCTACACTATTTATTTTAGTCGTTGCAAAAACAGCTTTCACTGTGAGTTATAACAATGCAATGTGATGCACATTATTTTTTAAAAGTACCTATAAGTGAATGTTTTTATTTTTATTTAATAGTATTTTTATCTAATACATAACTTCAAAACATTTAACTAATTAATATTCGTGATATCCGATTAGAATTATAAAATATGTTTCAGTATTAATAATTAGGTGATTACTATACCTAGGTACCTATAATATGTTTCAGATTGGCTTTTATTACATTAGGCACATATTTTACATAGTACATTCTGTGGTACGTACAATAACAAATTTGAGGGAGAGAAAACTTGATGATTCCCCCTTCAATTGAATTTTTTTTTTTTTTTTGTTACATTATTGAAAATATACTCATATCAATAGTTCCTATGGGCATGATCCGTTTGCTGCAAATTTTTTTCCTATATACCTAGAAACTAATAGATGCTCGTATATTTTAGTTCAATATAATAAATAATCTTTTGAAATAGTGGTTGGTGGTCGGGTCGTGTAGAATATCATAAAGATTTAGTATTATATTGACTACTATAAGCCTATGGGATTATATTAGAAATATGGTGGATCTTTGGCCTGATCTTTGGATTTTGTATTGGCCAGTATACAGCTCCAATTTACGAAAAAAATTCGTACTGCGCGCGGAGGTGGATTTTTGACACTTGGGGAGAAAACTGTTAAAATTCCCCACAGAAATTGATAAATGCACTTTTAAAATCTCAAATTAGCAAAAACAAATTCTTTCTTAAATATACTTGTATACTTACACAAAAAAATGTATTTTTAACTATTTTTTTAATTTGTACCTACTGCACATTCGCATTTTCGTGTTGCACACTAAAATAGGGAGGCTGACCACCCACTCAATTGGGTATATAGTTCACAGAATCACAAATGGTTATAAACGAAAATAATATTTATATATATACCTACGTCTACATAATATTATGTTCAAAATTGATTTTGAATTTTTGCTATATACCTATACCTACCTACTTATATTGAATAAGATACACTGTACGCATAATGTGTACCTACTATCTACCTACTTATGTTGGAATTTCAGGCGTTGATCAAATGTGGTTTTATTGATTCCGCCGGCCTTTTTTTTTTTTTAGGGAAAAGTACCTATATCGATTATGCCAGTACCAATTTTACCGCAACAGACTTACCTGAAAACGACTTATCGATTCCGTCATCTAACTTTTTTTTCTTTTTTTTTTTACCTAAAATTATTCATTTATACACATATATATGTCTTACATATATAATATGTCTTACACAATACATCTAAGCACGATTGCGTACGATATAGGTACCTTTTTGAGAATACCATTGCGTACGCTTTTTTGTGCAATATTCAGGGGCGGACTGGCCCGGACCGCTATAGCCCGCAAATGCAGATGGAGCAGTGACCAAATTATGGTCGTGAGGGTCTTTTTTTTCACGCAGTTTTAGTTTTAAATTTTAGGGGTGGGCTATGATTACAATTAAGGCAAGACTCTGAACTTTCAAAAAGAGGAAATGAGCAAAAAAAGTTTTAAAAATTCATTACCTACTACGGCTCTGCAGCATATGAGACTATATATTATATTAGATACAAACCATTTTGGGGGCTTAGTCCCTAATTCCGCTTATGTTTACGCACCAGTCACGTAGAAGCAAATTGGAAAGAAAATATTGGCCACATGTTACCACTTACCAGTGACCAAAGTTGACCATATACCTACACCAGCCGTGTTGGTCGGGATTAACCCACAGTGGCAGGCCACCCATTCTCTATTTCAATAATAATGACAATTTATGTTCAATGGATATTTGTGTCAGTTTTGATGCGAAACTATTACCACAGAATATTTTATACTGTGACTATACCCATATAAATATGGCTGTTTTTTGTTGTGAAAGATTATAGATTATAGAAAAAATGTATCATTTATTCGATTACATTTCGGTTCATTTTTGCCGTATATCGAGAAAAATTATTTTAATGTGCTAATAAAATTAAAATAAACTTCGTTTTTCTACGTGGAACCAAAGTAAGACCAAAGACCTTAATTTTATTGAACTTTTGACGAAAAATAAATTTATGTCCGAGGTAGACGGTATAAAAATGTAGGTAAGTATAGTCTTTTTGCAAAAACACTAGACCTCTTGCAAAACATAAATAGGTAGGTAGCATATTTGAAATAATTTAGGTTTATTGCAAATTAACCAGTTAAGTTTACCAATTATAACAATATTATATTTACTAAAATATTAGGTAGGTACCTACATGAGCTACACAACCCCTCTCACCCGTTACCCAAATGACTAACAACAGTCCTTTGTCTGTCAATTAGGTAAGTGATTTTGCACCTAAAGATAGTAGATAACTAAAATATTTGAAGGTTATATAAATTATTGGTTTTAAATATTTTTTGCCCCCCCCCCCCTAAGAAAAAGTTTGAAAATACGTCACTGACCCTCCTACGCCCAATTTCAAATGACAAAGTAATAAAAAATAATAAATAATAAAAACACAATACGTTTATTTCATTTTTTTGTGTTTTATTTAAAATATAAAATTTTTACCGTTTAGTAATATATATTATATAAGTACCTATGTATATCGTCGTTCACAGGGAAAAATCTATTATATGATAAAACCTAATTTTTCAGTAAAGACAAAAAACTAAATTATAACTGAAGTTGAGTAAGAGTTTTTTGATAAATTTAAAAAAAAAAGGCATTTTCAATTTTCTCAATAAATAATAATGGTAGATTGCCGTAAAGGCAATTTACCGGAAATTCGCTGAACATTTTTATAAATTAAAAAAGAATATTACCAGTGCTCGAGTTAGATAATAATTTGAATGAGGACGAAAAAATTTGCGCTCCCAAAGATAAAATACATTTTATCAATTTTTGGTGTCTATGCCCTATTGCCCTCCATAATGCCCATAAACCAACCGATATTTCATAAAAAAAAATATTGAATAAACATTACTTTTTATTTAACAGCAAAAAACGTAAAATATATTATATATTATAATGTATTATTATACATAGATAGTAGGTAATATACCGAACTATACTTCTAGTTGTTTTAAATTTATTTTTCATATTACATTTTATTATTAGGTATAAATTCAGAAAATTCTAAATACTTATATTTCCTATCCCTTCACAAACCTTCAAAATTGATTTTTTACAAATAAAATATCAATTTCATTAAAAGTAGGTACCTACCTATTTACTAAACTGTAGAAACGCAATACGCTAACATAACAAAACATCTAAATGATTGAATCATATTTAAACACAATAAACATGTAGAAATATTAAAATTTTTATGTTAATATTTTCATTTTTGATACCATCCAAAATTTGCCGAACTCCTGACTACTCATAAAATATTCAAATTTCCTACAGATATTTAATGTCAATAAAATTCACAATATCTCTGGTTTTTTTTCTCTTTTTCTATACTATACACTCTAATATTGATTATTTTGAACATTGAATACCTATCGAATTTCGAGGTCAATTTTTGAACAAGGTCTAAAACTAGTACCTATACCTACATGTATTACTTTATTATAAATGAATAATTCTTCTAATATTTAATTTATGTACTTACATACCTATTTCTTTGGTTATTTAATATTATTACATTTTTTTTTTTATTAAAACTTTTATCAAGTAAATTTTTTAATATTTTAAACTACAATAGTAATAATCCCGGTAATAATGTAAAAATTGCCTTTAAAATTAATTATAGATCAACTAAACCCATAAATAATAAATCCAAAAAAAATAAATAAATAAATAAATTTTCTATCAATTAAGATTATATAATTATAATAAATAATAGCGTTTATGACCTTATATACATTTTACATTGGAAAAACTAATATCTATACCTAGGTACCTAAGTTTCAAAATTCGATACAAAGAAAAAAAATTAAAAAAGTCTTCTTCTAAATCTAATTTTACTAAGTACGTGTTAGAAATTAGAATGTCATAGTATACATTTAAAAATAGAAGAAGATTTAAAAATATTAAATAAACCAAAGAAATATATCTATAGGTACGTAAACTCAGTATCGAAAGAATTACTCATATAACAAGTAAAACACAATAGTTTAAATAACATTTTAAATACAAACAGATCAGTGGTGGATTAGAGGGAAAGGGCCAAGGAGGATGACATTTGTTTTACTCATTCTTATGCGTAGGTATAAAACTTTTTGAATAAATGGAATCGAATAGAAATTTTCAGGTTAAAAGTTTTCTGATGCAAAATGTACCTGTTGTAGTTGATACCTACAGTTAGTTACCTACTTTAAAAAGATGATTTTTTGATTTTTTCAATGGTTTTCTTTAGCGTTTAGGGTGAAGGAATAAATCAAAAATAACGGACAATTAGTATAAATCAGAAAATAATATTGCATCGAACTTCCTTGATAATCGTTTTTCGTCTTATTAAATACAATAATTTATCTTTAGGTAGATACCTACTTTAAAATTCGAGGCCTCAAATTCCATTACTTATCTATAGGCTGCATTTTTTCTTAATTCGTTTAAAATATAAAAATATAAAAACTGCTGTAATAGACCACCAATCCAATTTTGAGTTGACGCGAAAGGAAGGGTCAAAAATGATAAAATCCAAAATTCGAACTTTTCTAAGAATATTGAATATCTGTAAAACGTAAAAAATAAAAGTTGGGATTAGGTAGGTACAGTATTTTAAGACACTTGAAGGCAATAATGATTTTTGATAGACACTGAGGGAGGAAGATTGTTTTTTAATTTATATTTCATACATACACTTTACTTTTAGGTTTCTAAATATAAGTTTAGATAACTTATAACCCCGATGTTTTTTGACCATTATTTTATATTCTGAGCGTAGCAAGGGAGCTAGTGGTCTTACAATGATGTTTAATTTTTTTTTTCTCTGTTAACAAATTTGCTACCAGAAGGAGCCGCTCCAATCTTTACAAGCTTATTTTGTTTTCGGTAGAAAATTGTATCTAATTGGTACTTTAAAAAAGTTATTTTTCGATTTTCTCAATATTTTTTTAAAAAAATATACCAAAAAATGATGAAAAAACAGCAAAAATTTGTCAAATCGAGATTTTTTTATTTCTTTGTAAATTCGAAAATAATGACTTTTAAATCTTGAAATTACATCGAATATTTAATTTAATAATATATTCATGTTGATTAAATTATTTTTGTAATTTTCGGTTACTTATAGACATTTTAGATCTCGAAGTTTCTAAGTTCTAAGAGGGGTATAGTTTTGTGTTTTAAGATTTTTAAATTTTATTTAACGTTAAATATATGTTATTCTAATTAAATTTAAAAAATCTCGAAAATCCGTAGCCACGATTTTTTTTATAGTAATTTAAATTTTTTCAACAAAATTTACGGAAAAAAGTGATGTTTCTTTTTTTTCTTTTTCACTGTTAACAAATTTTCTACCAGAAGGAGTACTTCAATCTTTACAAGCTTATTATGTTTTTCGGGTAGCAAATTGTATCTAGTTAATACTTTAAAGGAGTCATTTTTCGATTTTTTCAATAGTTTCTTAATGCATAAAAAAAAAGACAAAAAAATTATGAAAAAACAGCAAAAATGCGATTTTGTCAACTCAATATTTTTCATTTCTTTGGGTATACTATTCTCTACCTATATTAAAATAATGCAACCAATAAATATTTAAAAGAAGGTCAAGAGGGAGGGGCGATCTACCTATCCCCCTCGTAAAACCACTACTGCTTGTAGAGTGGCATAATTAGAAATTGTTTAAGGGGGGATTGAAATAGTTAATCATAAGATGGCCTACGGGGGAAAGTCCCCCACACACCCCATCCAATATTATATTATATGTGTATGTTTTAAATACTGATAAACTTTAACACAAGTATGTAACCAGTTTTTTTAACGTTATTTTTTTATATATATATTTATTTTTATAAGATGGTATTTTATAAAAAGCTAAAAGCCATTTATTATTTAAAATAAATATTGAATACGCCAACCAGTCATTATTTTTATGTGCCTACCTATTATATATTAGGTATATATTGACTTTTTTTTAATTGGAGATTGGAATACATTTAAATTTTTATAAACTCGAAAATTCTTTAGAATGTAGGTAGTACTTATTTAATATTAATAAAATTTTCTCCAAACACAATAATAATATAACAATCAACAAAAATTAAATTAATAAGATAAATAGAAATATTAATAAAACGCAGTATAATTTAACATTTATTAGCATAGAGAATTATTTAATATAGGTACCTAAATATTATAATTTATATTTTATAATAAAAATTCGAGTTTCTGTGGATTTCGTGGACAACATCCATCTATATACGATACAATATTTTGTGCTTGTTCCATAATAGGTAGGTAGGTAGTAGATACCTCTATTCCCTATAAACACCTTTAGTTTCTGATATGTCACAGTTATATTACAATGTTTCACATTTGTATCAATAACATTATAATATTTCAGAAACCATTTTGCCATGTATTAATGTTATGTAAATATATATTAGTTGCAAGTTATGTAATTACATAACTTGTAACTAGCATATGAGATACGGCGAGAAATGCTTTTACAATCTTGAATTCTAAATAGGTACCTACATTTTATCAATATATAATATTATATATAGATTCCCACCTTTGGGATTGGGCTTTTTATATTATTTTTTATGGAAATATATATTATCCCATATTTCCCATTTTACTATATATTTCCATAAAAAAAAATTATAAAAGCCCAAACCTAAGGGGGGTATATCCCCCAAATCTCCCCCCCCCCCCGGGAAATACGCCGCTGATTTGTAGAGTAGGTATAATGTACGTAGTTCATATATATACACAATTATGTATACATTTATAATAAAATATGAATTCTATTATAACATAATTTAATAGAAATAATCAAATTAATATTTTATACTTAGTTATTGTCTAAGCTAATTTATTAGAACAAAATATTAACTGGAGGATAGGGTCTTCAAGTGTATATAAGGTCTATACAGACATATAATGTATAGTACAGAGGTTCCCAAACTGTACGGCGAGCCTCCCTTGAGAGATGCGAGCACTTAAAAGGGAAAGTGTGGAGTTATTTTTTTCTCAATTACATACTAAAAAAGAAAAGTTAATCGACATTTCTATCGCTATTAATAATCGACCCAGAATCGTGTAATTTACAGAATATATATATATACTATACTACTATATTGATGTGATGGAGATTTCAAAACTTTTTGACCGCTTTTCAAAAATGTGTAAAAAAAAATGAATTTGATGTTTTTATAAAGGTATATGTATTTATTTTTGGGGGATAGAAGGAAGTCGAGCAAAAAAATTCGAGTAAATTGATTTTTGATAGGAAATATAGGTACTCTAATTGATTATTAGTATTTTAATGAGGTAATTTTTTATTTCCAGTAATTTTCTGAAAGCGTAGAGGAAATATATCGAAATAGACCAAAAATATTTAGATAATATTATGCCGAATTCGTTCATAATCGTTTTTCTAATTCAATGGCTTTCAAATCTATAATATTAATAATAATAAACTTTCCTGCCTACGGAATAATTTCAAATTTCAATCACATCTGTATTTAAACGATTTCTTTTTTTTTAATTTTTAACAATGGGAGACATGGAAAATTTATTTTTATTTTTAGGGAGATGTGAACTAAACATGTTTGGGAACTGCTGGTATAGTATAATATGGTGAGCCCAGCGTTCTAATTTCTAGCTGGATACGCGTTCGATTCAGTAGCATGCTTAAAATTTTAAAATAGGGGAGATGTTTTTCCAAAAATTGAGAAATTGGTATAAAAATAAGGTTGTTTGTGTAAATTTGACTATGAATACAATACAATAATTGTTCATTTGCCGTATTATTTTGCGTTCATTCACACAAAATTATAATTTATTATGCGTGGTAATGTAGTAAAACTAATCTATAATTAAAAAATGTTATTATAAAAAATATTATTATATTATATTATAAAAAAATTAAAACAAAATAATATAATTGTATTTATGTCGAAATCCAAATATAATATAATATTAAAAGGACGTCGTTCACCCAATTTTAAGGGGTTTTGAATATAAAATATTTATTAAATTAAAAAAAAAATGAAAATCAAACAATTTGAATATAATTTAAAACTAGTCTTGTATCAATACTATTTTTTATTGTTGTGTGATTGCGATATTTGTTAAAACATAAAAAATAAACATGTTTACGCATTTTTCACTTTTAACAACTTGAGATTATCGTAGAAAGATGAAATAAAAATAAATGATAAAAAACAAAATTATCTAGACGTGAACTATGTAGCCGATTTTTGGTATGTACATTTTTACACATTTCATGAGTAATATTGTTAAAAAATCAATCGCTTTGATTTTTTTCAATAATTATATGAACCTTACAAAAATCAATATATTGTAAATAAAAAGATTTCTTTATTTAATATTAGTATCTATAATTTATTTTTCGTGTCGTGTTTCTAACGTGTTTGTTATTTGATAAAAATGAAAAACGCAATTGCAAGTTTTTCATTGAAAATTCGTGGGTACGACGACGTCCTCTTAAAAGGACGCTATACACTACCGTGTTCTCACGCGCGAAACGTGTTTCGGGAGATGCACGTTTCTGGAAAACGTGAATTATTTTAGCGTACAACTGCCTCTATAAAAAATTATATATCATAAGGTGATCTAAATTTTTACATGGGCGATTTTCAATAAAATTATTTTTAGTCGAGCTCTAAACGTTTTAAAAATAGAAAATTCTGGAAAATTCTAAGTCTCACAAGTCGACTTCTAATAGTTTTATCGAACATCACCCGCGTAAAAATTTAAATTATTTTACGATGTTTAAATTTGTATAGAGGTTGTCAAATGCTAAAATCACCGAATTGCTCAGAAACGCGCATCTCCCGAAAACACACGTTATTTTGCGTAGTTTTTAATAATTATTTATTAGTCCACTGGACTATTTTTTTTTTTTTTCATCACTCCCGAAATGTGTTTAAATATTTGTCAATCGTGAAATATTCGATTTTTCTGAAAAAAACGTCCTTAAAATTGCCTATAAAAAACCCCCACAGAAATCGGGTGTGTGGCCATCAATCCGCGGTGCCATCTAGGCGCACCGAACGATGCGATTTTTCTCAGTCACCGCGCGCGCCGCCCAACCGTATCGTGTCAGCCGCCACCACACCAGTTTTACGCCAGTTATGGTAGTGCCGTAGCGGTCGTTGGTTCTCGTCAGCTGTGCCGTCCGGACCGTCGCAGAAAACACGCGTACTTACGGTACATTATCGATCGATGTCTCCACAAGTTCTCACTGTTACTCTCTTGTATTATAATATGTTATTCTTATAAAGGAAAAAAAGCTCTCGCCACTTTTATTATCATATTCGTCCGACATAATGTTGTTATCATTGCGATTCACACAGTGAAAGTGAGTTTTAATATTGCATTACCTATTTATTTGTAATTATTGTAAGAGTAAAATAATACTTGGACTGGTTAAAAAGTTCACCTTTTTAACTCAACTCGGTAGTTTGTACGTTATTCCATTAACTGTACCTATAACAAATATTTAACCACCCGCGGGTAGTTTTAAATCCACATTTAACTTTTTACAGTGAATTTAATGATAAAATTAAATGTAATTATCGCCAAGTTAAGTAGGTAGTATTAAATTTAGAAGTGGATTAATTAACGACAGTACCTATACTGAGTATACATAACTAGTTCGAGTTAAAACCTGATTTAAGTTAATATATAGATGTAGGTGTATACACTTAACTCAGTAAATCAAAAAAATTATTTTTTTATTTTTTATTTATGCAACCTACTACATAAATGTATTTTGTATATTAGAAAATTAATTTATTATTCGTAATTACATAACAAAAATTAATAGTGTGGACAAAATTGGATACCTACCTATAATAATTAGTTTATAATAGGTACTAATTAGTTTCATTTGTCAGTGTATTTTTTTTTATAATTTAAGAAAAAATCTTTCTTGGTATGTATAGGTACCTAATAAAAATTTAATCCTAAGTAAAATGCATATTTTTTTTAACTGAACTTTGAATAAACAAAATTTAAATAGTTAATAACCCATTTATTAACTTACTCATAGATTATTTAACTAGGTAAGTGATTAAAAATAAATTATAGTAAGTTCTCCATAGTTTTAATTAGGTAGTGAAGTTAAAAAGTTAGTATAACTGAACTTTAATTTATTAACTAATTGATGCTAAACTTTAGAATATTTGTAGTGATTCAGTTATACATTGAGGATGGATGATTTTCGTGTGTAACTATATAGGATATAAATAGGTACCTACAAATATTATTCTCAAATGAAATTCAATTATAATTTTTAATTATTAATAAATGGCTACTTAATATTGAAATAAGTGAAACATGAGGAAAAGTATTATACCTTTTCAAATAATTTTAAAGGTTTATAATTTGCTAATAAAAATAAAATATTGAATTTTTGTTTTAACGGAGTCAATTTTTTTTTCTATTTTTATATAACTATTTTTTGTGAACTATATTTTAACTTTCAACCTTTAATTGAAAACTATTGAGGTACAATTTAACTTTAATTTGAGTTTTAATTTTTTCAATAAATTGAGCCCATTATTGTACCTATACACCTATAATATCGTATAACCGATAGAAATCGTTTAACCGTTTTGTTGAAAGAACTGATTTTTCATATTGTTTTAAAATAAAACACATCTAACACGATTAAGTATCTTGTTCGATAAGCAAAATATGTCTAACACCTTTGACCGGGGATTAGATTAGAAAAGTTAAGAAAAAAAGAGGGGTACCTTAGAATAATAATTTAATTCATACTTTCAATACTGCTACGACTTCAAGTTACCTAATAATTACTAATTTATATAATAAAATTATACTTAGTAAGGTACCTACATAGGTACAACCTATACTATTATCTCAAAGATGTTCTCATAATATCTTAAAAGAGTTGAATATTCTTTAAATGCGAAATCGTATATAAACCAATTGATTTAAATTCAAGTATCTATAACACCAATCTAATACTTAATTATAATGCCGATATAACTACTAAACTATATAAACTAACTTCGTGCCGTATCATGTAGCTAAGGTTAATCATCCGTTTTGCACCTGTACACTGAAATATAACAAAATTACGTATAGATGTATACTATATCGTTTTCGTGTTTAAAATTCCCAACTTTTTTTTTTATAATTACCTGTGTTAAATTGTAAAATTAAAAAGTGCCTAACTTTCAAAATTCTCATTTAAATTTATTATTATAAACATTTTAAATCTTATAAACATATCTGGGTTAAGACTTAGGGAAATTAATTAACACAAAAATAAGTTTAAACATATAAACAATAAAATAGAAACTTGAGATCATTTGTCAGTAGGTAGATACCTACTCAATATTGAATAGGTACCTAATTACTAATTAAATATACCTACCTACCTACATACATTACATACCTCTACATATTATATTATTTATTACAAATAATAGTTTAAAATGTTTTATAATATTCAAATTTTATAAAATAATAAAAAAAATAAATAAATATACTAGAAACTATATTTAATTATACATTTAAGATTATAAGGTTATTGAATTTATATAGAAATTACAAATTGTGTTTTGTAAATAGGTAGTTGTATTATATTGCTGTACATATATTATTATTATATATATTCTAATAAATAAATGTTGTATATTATAAGCTGGGATGTTATTTGAGGGGTGTCAAGGTGTGCAACGGCACCACCCCACTAATTTAAAAGTAGCCTGCTAATGTTCTAATGTGCCGCCCATAAAATATAATTGTGCCGACCAATTTTCGTAGTAAATAATAGTTGGAAAAAAGTCGATAATTTTTTTTTTGCTTTTTTTTAATGTAGCATTAAAATGTGAAAAATGTCCCGGTGAAATGTTAAAATGTTAAAATTGGTTTGCCTAAAAGCTCGAAAAAAAAACTGAAATGACACTCCTGATTATAAGTAAATTATAGGTTTACTACATGCGAATCGTATATATCAAAATAGGTACCTATACCTATATATATATATTCAAGTTTGAAACTTTTCTTGTTTTGTGCTTTTTATTCATTTCTAAATTGTATTATTTAATGTCATTATTTTTTCGGTTTAGAATTTTGAATTAGGTACACTATTTTAAAATTTTACTCTACACAATATGTCTAATTAATTTTAATTTTTGAGTATAATTACTTATTAAAAAATTGTCACCTTTAAAAAAATGTTTTAATACGTATCGCATTATTTTAAATGGTATAGGTACGTTTAAGCCGCTTTAAAACGAAAATAGCTGTAAGTACCTATAGGTAGGTAGATACTTTTAAAAGTGGATTTTAAACATAACTTCGATTAGTTTATCTAACTATAGATATGATATTGATTTAGTATAATAACACGTTTATCTAATGAAATTTGTTTTTAATTCTTTATTATAACATAATAGGTATATGGTATAGTATATAATATATATTATATAACTGGCGGATCGCGGACACTTTTTACGGGCCTTTAGATATGGTCGCTTAAAGAAATTCTTATATTCATTTTTGTATTTTTGTATGATGATAAACAAAAATATATAATGGAAAGTAATCTATATTTCTATAATGAAAAATAGGGAAAAACCATTGTGGTAACGAAAATTAAAAATACCTAATAAATCATTTATACTAAACACGACATAAAGTACTCCACGGGCCATTTAGTTAACACGTGTCGATTGGTTTATCGAATGTTTATTAATTTATCTATCAATCGATCTACTGCAGTTGACGTTTTACGGTTATACAGGTGAACATAGTTATCGATTTGTAATGTAGACAAATTTTGGAAGAACTGTGTTTAGTCCGCATTGAACAGTGTACAAGTATATTGCAGTATTATAAAGTATTACCTATATATTATAGTATTTTCAATTATTAAATAGCTATTATTAAACATTAAAATAAAAATATAAAATTTAAAAATGTTTTAAACGGGGAAATGTTTAGTGAGTTTCAAAACGGACGCCCGTGGAAACTAGTTGGTGACCCCTGTTATATACTATATACCTATATAAGGATAGGATAATTTTGAACATTATTTAGACTTTAGAGCTTAGATTAGGTATCATTAATTAAATATATGCCTATCTAATTTAATTTCAGAGTCATCTGAAGAAGTAGGTACTCGTACCAGCAGGGACGGCTCATATAAAAATAGTGCACTAGGCAAAATCAAATTTTGACACTCCTAAAATTAAAAAAGCCATACACTTTTTTTTGTAGACGATACTATATATTCTTATAAAATACTTCTTTAAAAACGTATAAACAAAAAAGAAGCTCTGACTGTTCGACACACACATCTCCAAATGAGCAAAATATACCGCCCCTACAAAAGTGTCGCTCTACAGGCTAGGACCTACCTCGCCTATACCTTGAGCCGGCTCTGCATACCAGCATAACTACCTATATCTATTATCAAAATAAAAATCTCATTGAAAATATTGTTCACCAAACTTTTAGTGGGTAATTAATCTATAAAATGTATTTCAAATAAAATGAAGAATGTAATATAGTTTAAGAATTACATAAATACCTATGAATAAACATTTTTTTATAAACATAAAAACTACTAATAATGATAATTTTTACTACCTTATACCAACTATCATATATGATTTATATGTTTACATATATTATAGGCATATATATCATATAGGTATAAGTATTATGTTGGGTAGGTAGGTACACCAAAGTTACTTAATTGTTTAATTGAAAGTCAGTATTAACTTATAATTGTATATTTTAATTTCAATTTAACGTAGATATATCGTCAATGACATTCAAAGCCCAAAGGATTAAAAATGATTCCAGTACCTATAGGTAGGTATATCAATCTATTTTAAAGCCATTAATGATGACATTACAATAAAATTAGGCTTTAACTTATTCTTGTAAAATATATATTTTTTAAAATATCGTAGGAGATAGTACCTACTGATTTTTTTAGAATAGGTACCTACTTAAGAGGAAGTGATACCCGCATTTGCTGTCTCCATCTAATTTCATGATAATCGTATAACGAAATTTACGTTCAGCATTTTTAATACTAGAGTAAACTGAATTCTTACCAAATTTATAGACGAAATCATGCCGTAGCGTCGTCTTTTTTCGAAATTTTAATTTTAAAGATAAACTTAAGAATAATTGACAAACAATTAATTTATATAAGTTTATTCTATAGGTATAAGTATAATTATTATTCATATACCTAACACAAATAAAAAATATCGATATTATACATTTTTAAAGTAGTATTAACGAAAATTCCAAAACAATTAAAATTCAAGATAACTACTTTAAAAATTTAGTATATCGACTATCAAGTATAGATACCTACATTGTATCATAAACAATAATTATAGTAATAATAATAATAATAATAATAACAATAATTATAATTATGACTCATAATTATTAGTATATATATTTTATATGCATTTTATAAGATTTTACAGTGCAGTTTTACAATTTACATTATACAATTTAAAACCACCTATATCATTTTTATATGACGGTTTTTCTTTCGTTTTATTTTTTTATTTTATCTTAAAAACGTTTTATCCAGGCTTTCTATATTATGTAGATATGTATCTATGACTTCTGAATATAATTTTTAATTTAAAAAGCCCCCAAATTAATTACATACATAATATGTTCTATAGACCATGGTTAGATATAGTAGATAATTAATTGGACGCCCTCATAAACCGTAATACACCGGTTTACCGGTTAATAATACAATAATCATTCTCAATTAGAAACATACTTTACAATTAAAATTGTATTATACAATAATATATTGACCATATTATAACTGAAAATTAAATTAAAATTACAATAATTCTTCATTATATAATGTAATATAATATATATGTAGAAATCGGATCTAAATACTTTTAAAAATCATTTATGACATAAAAACTCCAAAAATACAGTAAAATAATTTAAATTGAAAAAATTATCAAACAGAATAAAAGCATAGATATATATAATATTGAAATGAAATTCTGATAAATATTTGATAAAATAAAACAATTTAACTTACTAGTTAGATCTTGTTAAAAAAATTATATATCATAAAATTTGACGGTTACAATTTATTATTCATATTTCTATAAAAATATTTTTAAAAAATGACTAACAATTTAATTATGTCCGACAAACGTTTTAAAATATTTCCCAAAACTTCAAAAAATATTAAATGCTCCAAAATAACTTTGTTGTTAGAATAGTGGACAAAGATAGATTTATCTGAAACGCATTTTTTTAGAAATAAGCATCACGTGTCAAGTTTTCCAAACTAAAGACTCAAATGCATAGAAATTCTAGATAAATAAATCCTACTCAGTCCAACCAATATTTTGTCTGCATTAGAAGGTTGACCCGACCCGCTTTTAAAATATTTTTCTATATGCTCGACCAGACTAGGACTAGGACTTTTTATTTAGAAGACAGAGGTTCAACCCCCTTGATTATTTTCTACATTCCTCACAAAGTGTTTTGTTCTCGTATGAAAGCCCGATTCGGTCCGATAGGTACATTTAACAAATTTTGAAACTACATTTTCTTAGGAAAACAATAAATTATGATATGATTAGGGCAAAGGACGAAAATTTGCATATTTGTTTTTGTGCAACCGAAAAAAAGACGAGTAAGAAACAAATTAGGTACCATAGTGTTAAGATGAAGCTTTATTCATAATCTTATTGTTATTAGATAATAGATACAATTTAAAAGTACGGCTAGTAACGTATTTTAAATAATAAAATCTTATTTAAGATATTAAATCTTAAAATATTGGATTTAAAATGTATAATATCGACCAGGATCACATATTTTTGTGAGTAATTCGGCCCTTAATGTATTTTAAATATAAACGCCCGACCCAGATATGGTAATTACTAATTTTACCTTTAGTAATTCGACACTTCCCAGTAATTAATTTAAAATTTAAAAGCCCGGTACGACCCTTATACAGGTCTTTACTACCTACCAATATTATAAAAGAATTTGTTTGCTGGCAGGCTGGTCTGAACCAACATATTATTTCAATTTATTAAACTTTTTAAATCGTATTCAAATAGGTAAATTAGTTAAAATTAATTTTGATGTTTACACCCTCGACTCAAACTCAAAATTGAGACTGATTTACAATAGTTTCAAATTTTAAAATCGAACACTGTCAATTTTTGATTTAGAACCAAAGTTTATACATCAAAATTACTTTTGAAAACAGTCGAGTTGTACAAAAATTGGGCTACTTAATTTTCTATGCTGAAATCTGTGATTAGAGTCTGCGCACGCTTATACAGTTGTATAAAAACTATATTATGTATACTACATATACGTGTTTTTTTTAAATAATAAATACAATTCTGTAGAAAGTAATTTGGGTTTAGAAAGTAAAACTATCAGTGCATGACACAATAAAGTCTTAGGTACCTATATTATATATAGATATGCTATTATGAAAAACTTGGTGAAGGGCACTTTTTGTTATGTTATTTATTTTTATTTTTTCATTATTCGAAAATAATAAATGAGAGTTATATTCCTATAGGGACACAGATGTTGCATTTGTTCTATATTTTATACAATGTTTTGCTAGCTAAGTCGCTAACAATATATTTTGTTCTTTTGCGTAATATTCGTATATAGTAATCTAATAATAACATTTTATTTTTAACTTTTGCGATTTTCGACGTTTTTAATTGTTAGGTCATTTCTATATAATATGTATTTTACAGTTTTATACGAAATAGAAAAATAACTTTATTTATCGTGCACGTATCGTAGCCAATGTAGGTAGGTAGGTATAGGTACCTATATATTTTCTGGCGATTCTTAGGTATATCTACTGAAAATCATACGAAATACCTAAATAAATAAAATTAATGTTCGAAATTTGTAGACTCATTAAATAACATAAGAACAGAACTTAGAACTTAAAATATTGAATAACTCGAGTTTATATAATATCGTGTTTTAATTCAGTATGCAGACTTGGGTAATATCCAGAATACTTTTTAAGTACCTATTTCGAATATTTTTTTAAATACATTTTTTTGAATGTATAATACAGTATTTTGAATACTTTTTACAAGTAATCTGAATACAGTATTCCGAATACTTTATTAGTATTCAATCATATTTATAAAAGTAATTTCATTATTTTTCATTGGTAAATTATATTTGTGTATAAATATATAATATTATATAGTAACTAGATATATTATATTATCTTATTTTGTTTTCAATTATATTTAGTAAGACAGTAATGTTATTTTCCAATTTTAAATACGTTGATTTAAATAATAATAATTTTTATTGATGAAATAAATAGTTTGAAATAATTATATTTATTGATATTACATATTTTACGTATTTTATTATAATAAATTTTGTAATTACAGTGGTTAGTGATATGAGATCTTATATAGGTATATAATACCAATTATTATAAAAAAAATTGCACTTATAGTAAGTTTCGCAAAAACAAAAATATCTACTCACCTATTACTTAAATGAATCAAATAATATTAAAACTTAAATATTAAAATTTAAATATAATTTATGATTAATAGGTAAGTGTGTATTTTTGATTGTATGATTATATTCAATTACACGGGGGAAAAAAATGATTGAATATAATAATATTATAATTAGGTAGGTATGTACTATTTCCGTTATTGAACTTTAGTAAAAAATAAGTATTTTAAAAATATTTGGAATACATTTTGTAAAGTATTTAAAATACTTAAAAAATACTATTATCTTAAAGTACCTATTCGAATACATATTCTGAATACTTTTTTTGGAAGTATTCGGAATATGTATTCAAAATACTTTTAAAAAGTATTATACCCAAGTCTGTTAGTACGTTATCGATTTAAAGAAAAATATATATATTATTGAATAGGTACCAGTAGAGTGCCTATATATAGGCAGTCTAGATACCAGTCATGTAAAATATTTAAGTAAAATTAAGTATTAAAAAGTAGGTATTTCTTAAAAGTAGATATTCACACAACGTCAAAATTAAATATCAAATAGATATAGGTACCTACTTAATCCTATAAATGCGAGTATAATTTATATATAATTTAAATATATGTATGAAATTATGTGTTTAGGTATTTGAAATTATTTATTTATTTTTAAAACATTTTAATTATTTTTTAGCTATATATAGAACTTTAAAGATTTCGATTTCTTCAAGTACATAATCAGATATCAGAAATTCTGCATCTCCTGCATGACTAGATACTAATAGGTACCTATATTGTACCTATAGTCTATACAATACCTATATGTCCTATACTTTATATTTAAAATTATAAATAATAATAACACTAATAACGATCATTTCTATTATGTTTAACTGTGGTTAGTAATAGGTATACCTACATACCTACCTACCTACCCACTATTATTTACTTGAGTAGGTTACGGTGTGTTATAGCTGTTATTAAACAAAATATAAGTACCACAACGATAGATTATTATTTCTCTTAACCTTGTATAGGTAATTACTAAATAGGTATGTATGGGTAATATTCTCATTTTTTTTTTTAAGAAATTCAATGAAAGTATTGAATGGCTGAGAAGAGTAAACATAAATATAAATCATAAAAATAATCCCCCTCTATTATGAAATTAATAGACATAAATGATTTTAAAGTTGTTTTACCTATAGGTACATATTTTTTGTACCTATACTATACCTACTTTAGTAATATTTGTTTAGTACTCCACATTTATATTTATTAAAAAGTAGTTACCTAACTATTTGAATGATGCCTATTTATGCCTACTGGCCACTACAGATAAATGAGTAGGTATTTAAATAATATTTTGAATTTGTAAAGTATATCACCTACCTATTTGATTACGTATGTATGAGTTGTTATTCTAATTACTTTTAAAAAGTATTTTTGTGTGATTAATAATAATAGTTTAATACTAGTACTCGTTTATGAATAAAATATTATACTTATATAAAAAAAAAAACATTGGTATAAAACAAATTATTAATCAGTGGCGTGCTCACGTGGGGGGGGGGTGTAATATCCCCCCATGGCTCTTTTAGATTTTAAACGGAGCGAGGAAGTTAATGGTTTTACAATGAGGTTTATTTTATTTTTTTTGTACAACTATTCAACTAGAAGATATGAACCAATCTGTACATGTGACCCCATTATCCGGTAGCAAATTTCATCTAGTTTGTAATTTAAAAAAAGCCATTTTTAGCCATTTTTGATAAATGCGGTAGGTACCTACCGGTATTATTATTCGGTAACTACTGAAAAATGACAATTCTTTAATTATAGATTACTTTTACTACATTCCCAAGTATAATAAAAGCAGAAAACAATACGGAAAATTAACAATTATTGGATTGTATTAATTTTACATAAATTACCTTCTTTTTTTTTGATAGCAATTTATAAATTTTTGGGAAAATATCCCCTTCTATTTTAAAATTCTGAGCACGCCACAGCTCATAATTATTTATTATTCTGAAGGTAACAAGGAATCTCTTAATTTTACAATATTATGTTTATTGATAATTTTTTTTATTCTTTTGATAAACGCGAAAGGAAAAACTACCGAATGACAACCAAAATATGGGGATCTATATGAAATCGGTAAAATAGATGTACGTATACGAATAGTGATGGCAGATGGGTCGTAGATAAATACCCGAAGGGTAAGAGATTTATTTTGGGTATTTATCCAAAATTATATTTACCTCCCAAAATTGGATTTTTATTATTACTTATATATATATTTTTTTTAATGTTAATAGTTATAATTAAATATAAATAATAACTTTATGAATTTTATGTTTTTATTCTCAAAATCATAAGTTTCAATAATTAATTGTATTCGAACTAGGTAGGTATATGTTTGTTTTTTAATAAATATTGATAAATAGTAAAAAGAATCTGAATCTGTTAAATTTATTTGTTTTTTTATTTATTTATTCCTACAAATAAGTTAACATTGAATTTAGTTTTAAAAAATGTTCAGTATTATATTTTGTATTTTTGCTCTCCAATAAACAATAATTGTGGTTGTATTTTTAATAGAATAAATATTATAACTATAGGGCTAGGAACTTAATACTCTAAAAATGTACTAAATATGCGCATAAATACATATACCTAATATATGCAATAAACATTAAAAATATGTACTAACAAATTTTTTTTACTCCTCAATAATTTGTAATAAACAATGTAAATTATAGTAATTAAGAGGACACTATATATTATAAACTAGAACTTACCAACTCTACTATTACCTATATTTTTCGGGGTTAACGTCTGACATAGGATTATATTACAGGCTATAACTATAGATACTATAGTGTATATTATAACTTCTTGGTAGTCAGTACCAGTGATATCCAAATAAATACATTTAAACTTTAAACATAAATCATTCGAATAGACCGTTTAACAGCGAAAATGCCGAAATGTGTCGACATAAAGATAAGATAAGATATAGGTATAATTTATAATTTATATTATAGGTACGTCATATTAAATCAATGTGGATTTCGAAATATAAAAACGTTAGCGACAACTGGAAATCTCAAATAAATATTTTAAGTTTTATTTACGACTTTTTGGATCATATAATTACCAGTTAATTATCAGTAAATATGTATTGAAACTAAAAAATCACTAAATACGCAAAAATATAGATTAGAAATTTTTTATATTTTATTCGTTATTGCACAAAATTAGTTTACAACAAACAAAGCAATAAATCTAAGAGATCAAAAAAAAAAAAAATGCGAAATACTACCTACAACTTAAATTATAACCTATTGTAATAGGTAAGTTAGCAAATCAGCAGTACACCTATGTATATTGTAATAAACTAGTAAGTTTATTACTAAGTAATAAACTGATAACATACACCTATATATTCTGTGCTACCATTCGCCTCTAAATGGGGTACCATCTAAACAAATGATTGTCATTTAAAATAAATACCAAAAATATTTGGTATTTATTATAAAATATATTTATCCGTCACTATGTATTAGTATCTCGCACATTTTTCAAAAAAAAAAAAAAAAGAAAACGTTTACAAATATATTTTTCAAAATTTAATTTCACAGTATGTATTACCATGAATAATAAATGACTTCTCCCCTTTTATTGAACAATACCAAAAGCAAACAGTTTCTTTCCCCGATCTGGCAAATAACTCCTTCCTGTACACACTTATTGAACGTACTGAGGAACATCTCTAGTTTCTTCCGTACGTATATCTACTTTAAAAGTCCCGTTTGTAATACCATCCGGTCTCGTTGCCCAGTTGTTCTTTAGCTAAACTACGGCTTCAAACCATTCTGCTTTGGTTATCACTTCCGCTCTTCCAGTTTCTTGCTCCACCGTCGCGGAAGTGGCTTTATAGTTGACGAGTTGAAATTAATATTTCGTTGAATATTTTTTCCATCCTCCCTGGTGTGCTCGGTCCATAGTCGCATAGTGATGGGTAAATATTCAGTAAATATATTTTCATAATCACCGGGTATTTGAAATAAACAGGTACTTACCCGATGTTTTGGGTATTCACATGGTACCCCATTTAGAGCCGGATGGTATGTTATCAGTTTATCAGCCCACACCTATCGAATCCTCATTGGCTTATTTCAAATTTCGCGCATTTTTATGTGTCAATCATTATATAATAATATGTAATTTAATTAATATAATAATAATAATTATTATTAGATAGATACTAATCAACAATATTTTGAAAAATATAATAACAATTAGGTACTTGTCATAAAAATAATTCATATATGTACCTAAGCATTGGTGATTAAAAAAAAGCTTAATATTGTTACAGTTTTATACTAATAATATTATCGTGTAAAATCCTAATATAAATAGGTACTTATACGTTTTACAACAATGTTTATTACTATGTTAAATTATATTATTTATTTATAATCATCCGCATATATATTAATAATGTGTATGAATAGTTTTAGAAAAATATTATACAATAATTATTATGTTTATTATGTTTATTTGTTATTCGAATGATTTGTTTATAGATACTTATTATTTAAAATAGCATTGGTATAAAGAACTAAACATGTAGACTTGGGTAATTGTGTAGGTAGGTACCTTACTTACTGAGTTTGCAAAACTGGTAGGTACCTGGGTATCAGTATGTAGTAGGTGTATAGTTCAAACGTGTTGTTTTTATAAATTGGCAAAATATCCTGTAGTTAAATTAAAAATACTATATAGGTCCTGGTATAATGTGTAAATACCTATAGGAAAACATTTCATTTTTTAAAATAAAACTTTATTTTATTTTGTTTTATCAATAATTTGTATACTACCTTTTATTATACTTATTTATATAACTATTAATAACTTGTAGTTAGAAAGTTATATCAATTTTGTTTAAAAATAATTTTATACCTAACAGAGATAATAATAATGATAATAATTAGTGTAAGAAGGCGCGAAATTTGAAATAGGCCAATGAGGGACGGATATAATAAGTGAGCCGCTGTGTAGTGACCTAGGTTTCCTAATATGCGTCCTGGGATTAACGTACTTCTCCCCAGATCACGATCGTATAGATCTATATAACAATGCCCCAGATTTAGCAAGACATTCCTGTACGGTAGTCCCCATTACTCTAGCTGTACGCAAAACCAGGAACGTGTTCAGGTGATCCATGGGGCTTAGACGTTTTTATCGTTTTTATTTGTATCATTTTAAGTATATTTTTTAAAAAAATACTCAATTTATTAATATTTGTAGGACATTCAAAAATGGATCCCTTTTAAAAATAAAATACGGTTACCCCCTACACACAATATTGTTTCCATTTTCATTTTAGGATGAACAACATAAGATGATGGTAAAAAGATGTACGTTTTATGTAATCATATGAACTGATTGATGTATATATTATATCTATAACTAATGTACAGCAGTGTACCCTAGAGTATCCATTATCTAAAGAGTACAATTGTAGGCCATTAATGTGGTAGAGAAAAATTTTAAACGTGACGTGTACCTATGCTATATTATTTAAATATCTTAATTCGTTTTCAATTTTCAGTTTAAATTGTTTGAAAACAATTCATTGAGAAAATAAGATTTTCGAAAATAGAATGCATTTTACGTTAGGTTACCTACCTCCATTTAATTTTTATATTTGAATAGTCAAACTTGAATAAGATCAATATTTCAATAGTTTTAAGCTATTTGTTTTACAATATAAGTACTTACCTAATAATTTATAAAAAAAAACAACATAGGCACGTATACAACAATGAGGTTTACAATTTAATAAATGTAGGTACCTATTATCATTAGAATTAAGATTTTTTTTTCTGGATAGTCATATTCGTTGGGAATATTATGTGAGAGCATTTTAGAAAATAAAACCTACAAGTACAATAATAGTTGTGTAATTTGTTGGTTTTTAACTTTATTGTATACCAGATATTAGCTATGTAAATTTACTTATAACCATTTTGTAGGTAGACAATAGATAAACTACAACTACTATATTTAGCAGCAGGCATGTATAGTATACCTACCTATCTAATATAAATAAAAAAAAGATTAGATAAAATTTATATTTATTTATTTTTTATTTTGTACCCACCTATTTTATTAAAAGCAAAATAATTAGATAAGTATAAATCTGATATTACAAGATTATTTTATAATATCGAGGGCTCAGAGTAAAATAGTTCTAAATCACCATTTATTTTTGAGAAAATACTTTTTATATGCAATTATTGATTTGTGAGATTATATTTTGAAATAACAATTTACTAATTCGGATGACTATTGAATGAGTTACAGCGAATCAAAATATTCGGAAATATTAAAATCAATATTAAGACTTTAAGGTACCTAGGTATCTATAATAGAAATTTAAAAACTACTCACCTGAACAATTTTAAAATATTGAGATAGAACCTTTTTACTTCAACCCGAGATTTGTTATTAATATTATATTTTTGTATCTAACTCTACATAGTTAAACATATCAATGGATTGTAAATTATTTACTTTTAGATTTCATTATCATCGGTGGAGTCATCGAGTCTTTCTCAAGGGGGAGAAGGTTCAAGAAAAATATATGAAAAAGTGGGTAAATCACTTATAAGAGGATTTTTCATCCCCTAATTTTAAGTGATTCTATACATACGAAATTTTGAGAAAAATTAAAATCTAACAATTAAAAATGTTAACATTTTTTGTACATTTTAAAAGTAATTTATATGTGATCCCATGTCACTATCATTTTTCACCGATGTTATAGATCTGTTTTTAAATCTTAAGAGGACGTCACATCTACAAATTTTAAATGAAAAACTTGCATTAGCATTTCTCACTTTTATTAAGTTCCAAACATGTTAGAAATATGAAATAAAAATAAAAATAATAATAGCCAACAATATTATCTATAGCGGCCCATCTTTCTGGTCGATTTTTTTATGTGTATTTTATAAGTTTTATATGCGTTGTTAAAAAATCTATTTGGTATGAATCTTTAAATAACTATTAATCTTGAAAAAAATCAATATATCAAAAAACGGTCAGATAATATAGAGTTACATCATCATTTGTTTTTTGTTTCAATTTTCTACGATATTTTATAATTTCGTGATTATACAACAATAAAAATGGTATTGACACAAGACTATTTTTAAATTACTTTTAAAGTATATTTAAATATTTTGAAATTGTTGGATTATAACTTTCTCAAATTGTCTATACAAAACCCCTTCAAAATTGGGTTTGTGACTTTCTTTTAGTAGTACTCATACAAGACCATAGCTGGAGAGTGGAGGTGTATAGAATATACATTATTGCTTTAAACATAATTTTCATAGAAAATATACAATTTAAAAAAATTTACCTAAATACAGTATTTTATCTAAATATATAATAATAATATCTTGTATAATAATAATGTATCATACAAAAATAAATCATTATTATTATATTTGTAATAGACTCGTATAAATTATTTAATTTATATTCGTTGATACCTAACTCGAAAATAATTTTATTTTTTATTTTTTGTTTAGGAATGAAGCTTTGCAATATATTACCTATTCAAATATTTATTAGAAGTTCCTATTAAAAGTAAGTACCTATCTATCGACTAACTATAATATTCGATCAAGTTATGTGTTTCCAATTTAATTGATAGTATTTTTATTACAAAATATAGTGAACCTGAATTAATATATAGCTACTAGAAATATATATTAATTTGAATAAAAGATGAAAATTAATCAATTTATTACTTTTTCCAAATATTTAAATTAAAAATGTGTTTTTTCCTAATTTTACTTGTGATTTTTTTAGCATAATATCAACATGCAAGAACCACCAACTGATTGGCTTATGATTATTGGAATATGTTTTATAAGTAGTTGCATTTTAATTGGACTACTGTGCGTCGTTTGTTGTTTTTGGTCTAAATGTTTACTATTCAACTGCTGTCGACCGAAATATAATAATACTTTAATTATATCTTATGGTAAATATAGTTTGAGTTAATATTTTTCTGTTAAAATATATACATAGGTAGGTACCTATACTTTTATAATTATTCATAGCAATAAATTAGAAATTAGAACTCACAATTTATATTATTAAAAAAACAAATGTTAAAATATCACCTAAATAGGCTATTAAAGTAGAAAATATGTCATAATTAAAACATACATGAATACATTAAAGTTTATTAATTAATTAAAACAATACCTACATGAACTTTTGTAGGAAATAAATAAACATATATGTAAGTATTTATAAATGAGAAAAATGCCTAGAGTATTGTAAAATTGATTGTACTAGTATATAAGTATACCCACTAATTTTGACCATTAGCCATCATCAATAAATGGAATATGTAGGGTAAGGTATATTAATTAAATATATTAAATTGAGATTTTACAATTTTATAACTAATTAAATTTAAAATATAATGAATTATTAGATACCTACCTATAAATTACAATAGTATTAGGTATTTACAAAATATAATAAAAAAATAAATAAAAATATATTTGATTATAATTACATTATTATTATATATACATTGTATATAATTATACAACTTACAAAAGTAGATATAGGTGTTAAAATATATTATCTCTAGGATGAACTGATATAGGGGATAATGACACCCATTATCCACTACTTGATTAGTCAACAATTTTAACTAAATGATGAGCAAAAAAAGGCTATACAACTTTTTTAGTCGACAATTTAAGGCATTTATCTCCCCCCCCCCAATTTTTTACTCTAATATTATGCCTATATATATATACATATATTATAATATAGAGTATAAATGCACCTACATGTTTAAATAATTATGATCAAGTTAATATTAGATGAATAAGTAGTTATATAAAATAATAATTTAAGAATTATTGTCTTGGATTTAAATAACAGATTAATTTTGTTATTGTGTTAAAGAAAAAGCAAAAATTATTAAGGCAATGATATATAATAATGTGATTATAAATAGGTATATAAAAATATAATAATAATTTATTATCCTATATAATAATTTAAAATATTCTAAATTACATTTTTAATATTTTTAGATAAACCAGAAGAAGCATTAAATTTACCTCCAGAAGACACAAATAATTCTACTTGTTACTCGCCAGTACGAATGAAAAAAATTAAAACATATGATTATTAATGATATTAGTGAATTTTAAGGTAAATTTTCATAAAATTGTACTAAATACCTATTTACTAACTATAAGTTGTGTATTATTTCATATCTACTAATTAAATATAATTCATAAAAAAATAATATTAAAATTGTAAATATATCAGGTATATACTTGTACCTATTACATATAATTTAATTTAAAATTTACAGAAGAGAAAATGTGTGTGTTACCTATCTACCTATATGTGACTATATTATTAAAAAAATTGTCAAAAGGGCAACGAAGGTTCCTGATATCAGTATTATACTATTAAAGACATATTTCTAACTATAAAACAAGTTAGTTCATCTATTATTATTATATGAAATATAAAGGTACTTTAATTATTAATATAATATAAAAAATATAAAAATATAACCTTAAATTTTCAAATAACATTTATTTTATACGTATTCATCTAAAAAATGTATATATACTCGTATTCAAACAGATTATTTTTCCTAGATTTCTTTATGTCATAGTAGTTGCATGCCATCCCCATTAACAGTATACTGTAAATGTATTATATAATAATGGATTAACACATTAGGATTTAAGAATAGGTACTCTCTCATAGTGTTAATTACTTAATTTATAAATTACAATTATTTTTTTTAAAAACCAATTAAGTAAAATTCAGTGAACAAAAATTATGATAACTGTATCATAAGACATAAACTAATGAGTTATATATTATTATATTTTCTAGGATTCAGAAGAAAACTACTATTTTCCATTTACACAAATAAATTAACAATAATAACCAAATGAAGAATATAACTATTGCATCGTGTCAAAAATTGAATATCTAATTAAAATTCTATCTACCTACTTATTTAAACTTTTAAAAAATACTGAAATATAAAATGATGCCCAAATGCAATATTTTTATAATAAAATAATTATTTATAAAACTATTAGAAAACAAATATTGCTTATGTATAATAACTTCTACAATTATAATGGTCAATTAAATTTTTATTTGTCTAACTTTGTTTAACTACCTGTGTATTTATTAACACTTAATATACTATTTATATTGTATAACTACCCAATTTTTTATACTTATACTTTTTATTTTATGCTAAAATACCTTGAGTTTGACAAAGCAAACATTTTATAAATGATAATTTATTTTTATTAACTGATTCAATTATGTAATTAGGATTTTTTATGTTTAATACTATTTTTTTCTTTGTTATATTTTTTACTACTCGCCTGTACTGAAATGACAATGTTATTATTATAATTGTAATCTTTACATAATATCTATTTTCAAATTTTAAAATATTAATCTCAGTCTATAAGTAATGGATAAAAAAAGTTGCAATGAAAAGATAATCAAACAGATTAAATATGCATTAAAGGGACTTGGTACCTGACTCAGTTGTCTTTGTCTGACACACACACAGCATATTGAAATCGGGTTTTGTATTTCCAACTTTGTGAATAATTGATTAATTTTAGGATATACCTATGACCTATTATCATAATTAATAAAGAAAACATAATCTATAATACGTAGGAAATATTTTTTCGATCAATTTAGTTGCAAGTTTTTTACAAGTCAAATAAATATAAATAATGTAATAATTAAATTTTGAATATTTTGTTTAAAATTTAATTTATTGAAAATATAACTCCTATATGTCAGGTACAAGTCAGGTAATACGCCCCATTAAGAGAAAGAGGGTTTAATTGATTCTTCGATTCATTTTGACTATAGATGGTCCAATTAATAGCTGTCGCCGCAGAGTTACTACATATTTTATATTTTGTAGTTTGTAGAGTTTATTAAAATATGAGTAATATACAATTCCCTGAACAAAATTTTAATTTTAAGTTTGTATAGATCTTTCCCGGCCCTTCGAGTAACTAATGTATTTTTGTTCTTAATTATTTTGCTTCTTCCCAAAAATAAAAATGTACCAATGGTCTATTATATAACATATCTGCCTATAAATAAATATACAATTATTGACTAATTGTCTATATATATACTTAATAAATATTTTACACAATAAATGTTAATAAATCTACCTAAAATGGTTTTTTTTTTTTTTAATAATAACAGATAGAAAACTCATTACCTATCTGAATATTGTGTTATGTATTAATACAATACGAGTATATATCAAGGGTGGCCAAACTTGTTTTGATAAAGATCTACTGAGAATATATTTTTCCTTTGATGATCGACTCCCACAAAAAATGTATTTTTTATTTTTAGTAATAATAAACATACATGTATAAATAATAAAAATAAAATATATAGCTCAATAAAAATATAAGTGTTTCACATTGTTGAAAAGTGTGTCATGAGACACTGCTCATCAGAAAGCGTATAGCTTGGTATTCAGATATCATATAACTTTCATGTGAAAAAAAATGCTATTTCCGATGATCCGAAATATGTATGTAATTGTAAAACTACGCGTTTCTTATGCCGGCAGTACAACCCCTAAAATTTCCAAATTTTCGTACTACACACTTAGTCTCGAAATATTTATTGGTAGAAATCAAAAAGGTGGTATGTTAATGACTAGCTCCTTGAAAATGTAGGTATTATAATTTTTGTAATCTATAACATATAGGTACAGCTAGAGTGTCTTACTGGGTTCTGACATTTGCAATAACTTTTGTTCTTTTTAGTTTTTTTTTTTTATATAACTATTAAAACTGCTCTACAATTATTATACTTAAGATAATTTTTATTTTCGTTCGGTTTTTCGTATATACGTATCATAAAATTGGATTAAATAATATTTGTACTTGACAAAAAAAACAAATTATAATAAATTATAAAACGATGTGAAGTATTGATATTATAGATACTAAAAGGATAACTATGTGAATTTGAATAACACACTTTTAAATTTTGTACTACACACTTCAATTTCCGTACTACACACAATTTCAGGGGCTGTGGCAGTACACATTCGACTATAGACGCCACAAAAGCAGCCGAGTGCGAGTGTGAACTATGTGCGCTTGTCTCGTCTCGGCTCGCCTCGACGGCGCTCAGTCCGGAGGTGGTTTTTTGTGCTCCAGTCAAAGGACACGAGGCCAGTCGAGACGCGAGCACGAGAGCACCAATAAGTACACATTCGTGGAATATTCGCCCATATTGTGTTCTTTGTAGTGATTTTTTTGTTTCAAAAATGTGTGATTGGACAAACGAAGTAACATTAAGGTTTTGGAGTTATACCAAAATGAAGCCGTATATGGGACCCCAATGTATGCGTACCACAAAGATAAAAAAAAATAAATCAATGATTGATGGGTTCGATTAAGCGGACAACTTAAATTTTCAATAACCGAGTTGAAGAAATAAAAGACTCACTCATGGCTGTATTTAGGGGATTTGGATACTCACGTTGTTCTATTTCGATGAATACTTTTCATTTACCGCCTTCTTTTTTTTTTCCAAGGATTCTTAATTTTCTTTTTATATAACAATACGTTGTAACAGCGTCCATGTTCGTTCAAAAATTAAAACTGGAGTAATGGATACTGCAAAAATGCGAGTGCCTATAAACCGCGAGGTAAGCCGAAAGTGTACCTACTGCGTGCCCTCGTGCTTCCTCGCCTCGTCATAAGTCTCGCCGAGATTAGACATATATTTTTGTGTTCGCTCAATAGATTCCAAAAATTTTTTCTGAACCACGAGCTATAAGAATTATACCTATCTGTAAATATATAGGTACATATATCTATATTTTTTTAATTTCAGATTCAATTTTTATAGAATTCATGTGAAAAAATTACATATTTGCATAGAAATATCTTCAATATTATTGGATTCAGAGCAAGTAAAAGACGTAAATGTAGTAATTGCATCAAATTTTTGAATATCTTCAAATTGTCTTTCAAATTCATTGTACTCTTTTTCGACTTCATAGCAATATATTTTCACAGATATTTGAATTTTTTGTAAAATAAAGATAAAAAGATAAAAATTATCAGCAATATTGTCACTTAACTACTAAATGTATAATAATAATAATAATAATAGACTCTAACAAAGGGGAATAAACTTTCAATATACATAAACATTCACTATAGAAAACGAAATTTTTTTATTTAAACTTTATAAACTTTATTTTCATTAAAAAAATCCATGTGGTTATCATTTTCTATTTAGGTACTAACAACTTACTAATTTCTATACTAAAATATACTTGAAAAACCATGAAATTAATATAGCATATATTAATTAATAACAAAATAATATAGTATGGATTATATATTAACATTCTCTATAATTTTAACTTTAAAAAAAAATTACTGTAAGTAAATTTTAGGTTTTACTAATGTTCAACTATGGATTAAAAAAAGAAATACTTACCTACCTAAATTTAGTATTGAAAATTTTCACATATTTTACAAATTATTTACTTAATATTTTTAAGTAATATATTATGTAAAATATACATAGTCGTATTAAAAATTAAAAAAATACAAGTACAGGTTATTAACATATCACTATCCCAGACCATATTAGGTAGGTATCTATGTAGGTATATATATTATATATATATATATATATATTTGATTACAAAATAAAAATATAAAACAATGAATATTTACTAACTATTTAATTTTTAGTAATTAGTACCAATTATGGCATTAACTATATTTGAATTCAAGGATTTGAGTACTGATAGTGGTAGGTACTTAAATTTTCCATGAATTTAATGACTATGTTTGATACTTTATTTGATAAGTGTAATAAAATCAAAAATGACTATGGCTTGGGCAAATCTACTGAATTCCCATTTTGGCACTCAAGACTTTAGATAAGCTCCGTGTCCCCAGCATCCCCAATTTTCAAAAAAGAAAATTTAAATTTTCAATTCAAATTTTGCAAATCGTTTGTGCACTTTATCTCGACGTTTGTGCTTTCGCTGTTATCGAGATATTCAAGTTCTCAGGTTGGGACATGCTCATTTATATTTATTATATATATTTTATTATTTATACATAGATTTAAAAAAAAAAAGTTGTTCGTAATTTGATTTTATTACAGACAACTTTTTTTATCTGATATTTTTTTTATCTTATTTGATCTGAATGATCTATTTATAAACATTACCAATCAATTTATTGTAAAAGTCTACCCTAAATTAATGTGTCTACTATTTTTCGATTTTCTGTCCTCATCCAGCTATTTAAGCTGACGCCAAAATGTCAAAAAATATATGATTTAAATTTTTATAGATTATAGGTTATAATTACTTATTGTTTATTATTTTATGAATTGAATTTATTAGCTTTGAGTATCTACTTTTAAATTGGATACAAATTTAACATTTCAAAATAAAAATTACATTTACACGTTGTTTGTCATTTGATTTACCTGGGACTACCAACCCCAAGATAACTAATCCTTAAGGCGGTTGTCACAAATTCCATATGTACCTATTTAAAACATTTAAAAAATTTATTTTGACTAAATATCAGTATTTGATATTTTTATAGGAAGTTCTCAAGTTGGTATTTTTAATAATTCAACAAATATTATTTTAAAAAACGACTGTAGTTTTTAAAAAAAAAAAAATCTAAATTGTAAAAACTGTGACAACCATACACGGTTTCCCTTATATAAATATAGTATATACCTATTGATATATTGTCGATTAAAGTTTGGGAACTTTGAGACAATCTAAACAATATTTCCGTAAATAATTTGAATTTTAGAGGAACGTATACCTACCTATCTACATATGAGAATTTTGAACTAAAGTGATATTATATATAGGTACTTCTACACGATATTACTACATAGGCATTGGCCCTATCATTTTTTGCAATAGGTACCTAACCGAGTGACGTCTATATATATATTTTTATTAAAATATATTTTTTTATATCGTTTTATTTATTTTTATTTATCAGTAGCGCAACTAACTCTAAAATCTTTGATGGGACTATATGAATATTTTTTTTCTTTGTGGGGTTGTATAGGTATATACTTGCTTAATTCTTATACTTATATATGTTACACTACAAATAATATGCTTACGCTGCTGATTACATTGAATTTAAATTGAAACGCGCGCAAAATTTCAGTATTTACGTATTATATCAAGTAGATTTATTCAGCCCCTAAGATTTTCGTAGGTACTACGCATTTAATCCATTTTTTTTTTTCTTTGAATGACATTTTTTGTTTTTCTCATCAACGTTATAATATGTAGAAATGTACAATTGGCTAATTTGATAAATACACTTGCTAATTTATTACATGCCTATTTTACGGGGCGGGTAAGTATATTATAATATTAATGTACTTACATCAATATATATAATATAATATTATATACGTACTACGTAGGTATAATGTATACGTACGTAGGTAAGTATAGGTACAAATAAATTATAATGGGTATACGCCCGACTCAGGCACGTTGCTAGGACTTTTTCCACGGGTGGTCAAAAAACGCAGAGACATATATTTTTCACTAAATATCGAAAAAATGATTTCTAAAATAGGAAATAAGCTTAAAAGAATTTAGAAGACTAACTCATATGCCACTGACTTTTCTAAGAGGACTATCGTGCCTGTTTACCACCTAATTTATACACTATACTGCATAGGCGTGACTACGGTGGCAGCAGAGGCAGCATATGCTGCCACTGCCATTTCAGAAAAACGGCCGGTCAACTACTTAAGAAAAATGAATTATATTTATATTTTATGCACCTACCAAATACTAACAGTATTTTAAAACATTCAAAATATGTATAAATTATAATTGTAATCTATAAAAGAAAATTTGTTCGATTGTACCTAAATAACATAATATATTATAACATGATAATGTGAAATATATTGGTAAAATAATACTATTATAATATAGATATCCAATTATAATCGTTACCGGGTAACTTGGCACATCTAGCGGCACTGGTTTGGGAAAATATTGATAAAAATAACAGATGCGCCCATATATTTAGTAATAGTATGGGTAGGTATTAAAGACCTACAGGCACTGGCGACATTATTTCAAGATAGTGACGGCCGATAGTATTGTAATCAACCACGGACTAAGATATTATGGACTGGTATCGCTTAGATGGAGGGTGTAGATGGGAACGGGTCGCAAAAGTTTCATAAATGGAAATCTGGCATAGCTAATGCTCTATAACGGTTTAATTTAGAGTTAAGATATCATTGCCGTGATATTTAAAAAAAATTCCTCCAATTACTTAGTGTTGATATAAGAATGAATGATTTAAAATAAGTAATTTATTTATTTATTTTATTAATTTACGCCATTACTATTGTGTTGAAGATGACATGTTTGACATATTAGTATATAATTATATATAGTCACAGAACACTGTATATATATAATTATCATTTATTTTGATAAGTATTTTTCGTGATAAGATAATACGTTAATCCGTAATTGTATTATTTATATACAATTTTGTAAAATTTCAATAAAATTGATAATGCATTGCTGCTTTTATTATTGCACGCGTGTAGTGTGATACAGTCTACACTAGTGTAGTGTAAACAAATACAATAGATGGAAAACGCTATGAGATACTAGTCTCGTGATTATAATAATATAAATTTACCAGTAATGTAACTTTTGCTCATAGATGGCGAAAGTTTTGATAGATTTTCTTACGCCCGCCATTAAGAAACATTTTGGTTCCGCTAATATATCTTTCGATACCAGTCCATAGTACCTTAGTCCGTGGTTGAAGACTTTTTTGTAGGTAACGTTTATTGAATAATTCATTGAAAAATAATGGATGTGTTACCACACTGCAATTATTAACGTTTAAAGATATTTCTTGAAACACAGAAAACTCAATATTATTTCTTAATAACTTTTCATATAATTATTTTGGAGTCAGATTTTTTTTTATACGTATATATTAAATATTCTTGGTTAACTCTTTATGTTTACCATAAACTAATACAACCTTGATGTTTAATTGTTCGTTCTTGCATTCAATATTTATATTTTTTAAAATACGTACTTTTATCTATAAATTGAAAAATAAGGCACAAATATATTTGACACAATTAAAAAATAAATTTATGGACTTTATATTTTTATATAATAAGATTTATATCCTAATAATATAAAATTGGTTACACAATATTAGAAAATATCATAGGTATCGGAAGTATGCAACCTATTTTCTATGCTTAATGATTTTATCTTCCTTTTAAAAGTGCGATTTCAATAGGCCAAACAAAATGCCGTTTAAATGAAGGTCTTCTTACTATCTTCCTTTCTCTACGAAACTTGCCTAGTTACGTTAGGAAAATATAAAACTTTTGCAGCACGATAACTTATAATATCTTACATTCAGAGGAAAAATCTAAATCTTGAGTAGAAAAACAAAAGTGGAAAATTGTATGAATTTACTACAATACTTTACAGATCTTGCACCTTAAATAACTTTTTTTTTCATATCATCTATTGAAAAACACTTAGAGGAAAGCATTTTGAAATTTAAGAGGAATAGTCATGGATACAGTCACCCAATATATTTTGATGAGAAACGTACTGAATATTCCTGAGATAGTATTTTCTAGTTACACACATTCAAGGTCACTACATTTATTTTCCATATTATATCAAAAACGTATATACTATATATATAACACCGTTATGCTGGTCCAAAGTATTTCATGGGGAGAATGACCTTATATACTCCTAGCCTTTTCTAATAACCTAACCTTCCTTGTTCCAAAAAAATGAAAATATATTGTAATATTATAAGGCCTTTAAGAGGACGCTACACATTCGATTTTTAAAGGGTTCTGTGTAGGCAATTTGTATGAAATTTTAAGAAAAATTAAAATCTAGTTATTTATACATATTTCAATATATTTTAAAAGGAATTTAAAAATAGTCTTGTGCCGATACCATTTTTCATTGTTGTGTAACCGCAATATTTGTTTAAAAAAATATATATATGTCTGCTTATATTTCAAATAAATGATCCCAGATCGAGTTTAAAGACATAAAACATTTTATTAAAATTAAATAAAAAAATATTTCGGAGTGCATCTCGAAGCTTTTGTTCATTATTCCGAATACAACGTGCAATATATTGCTTACAAGTGAACAACTTTTTTTTAGCATATTTAAACAAATTGTAACTCTTTTAGAAATTAATTTTTCGAAAAAAAAGCACTCGAAAAGGTTATTCTATTTAATTTTGATAATAGGTGATTTAGCTCTAAATTTATTGTCATCAAATTGCAAACATATTGAGCGTATTTTATGGTACCGAAAATCACCTGTGTATATAGCGTCCACCTAAAGTCAAAATGCTTTACGACGGGTCATTAAACTTAGGCAATGAATCCGAGTACACTCAAAAATGCATTACCACTTGCATATATATATATATACGTACGTGATGAAAAATCGAAACCGTCGGTAGATCCCAAAAAAGTCACGGCCGCCACCGTTAAGACGAACAAAATCACGTACGGCCGTTGCATCGTGAACAAATCGCATCCCAAGTAGCAGCAGCAGCAACAGAAACAGAAACAGCTAGCGAATGTATGAATGTCCGCGATATGCACGTTTCGTCGGTACGTACTCGAAATTTTGTAGCCTCCGGGGACTTATCGCTGTTTGTAGTACACTCTTAATTCGTTATGAAATCAGTGTTCGCCATGGCCGCCGGTGTCATCGTATCATGTGCGATATTATATTGTTATGTTCAGCAAATATATTTCCATTATACAAATGTATACCGACTGAATTATTCGAGTAAACTACGTAATTTCGTTATACACGTACATTACATAGTATACTTATAAATATATACCGCGCACACAGGTATACAGGATCTCTGTGGAAAAACAAAAACAATACGAGAGAAGTGTCCACACGGAAACGTACGAAATTACAAATATTACGAAAACGCTAAAAATGCATAAAAAAAAAATATTAAAAAATGTAATATTTTATATAATTGATTGCCTAGAAGAATTATTATTATTTTTAAGTAAAGTCGAACCAAATACTATTAATGAAACAATATAAATAAATCGTTCATAGTAATTGGTCAAACTCTTTAATAGTGACCAAGTTGCGTATTTTATTGAGGGGGTTCGAGTCGGTCATTTTCTAAGGAGTATTACATAAGCAATTTATTGTACATGGTAAAATTTTAAATTCAGAATTTAATGCCGTTAGAGAGGTCATTGAAGTTAATAAAGCTAATAATAAATTAATAATAATAATAAAAAAATAAATACACCGCTTGGACTTGTATCTATATCCGTCTAGGTTAAATATGAATTGTAAGTGTGAAAATAATGAAAATAAGACCGTATACTAAATCACTTTTTGAACAGAAATTTGCTTTTGCCGTGATAAAATTGTGAGACATTGGCTCATCCAATTTTAATTCTGTAAAAAACATAAGATTCTTTGACATATTTTCTAGGTTTTATTTTTTAGGCGTTTTTCGAAATATGAATTTTCGCTTTAGATATACACAAGAGAACAATTTTTAAAATATGGACATTTTGTTTAATCATACCGAAATCGAAAATTTATATTTCAAAAAACGCCTCGATTAAAACCTAGAAAAAATAAGAAAAAATATTATGCTTTTTATAGAATTAAAATAAAATTACCCTGTGGAGAGGGCTAAGAATACCTCCACGGTTTCCTCATGCCTGTCGTAGAAGTCGACTAATTGAGGTTGCGTCAGGTCGACAGCCGACATAAAACTTGTCAAAAAGTATGAGAAGTCTTAATAAGAATATAGGCGAGTTTTCCCATCTCGGATGTTCGCGGGGAAAA
>JAIPRL010000705.1:0-49878 GCA_025469235.1 Pemphigus obesinymphae
TATCCATATTCGTACTTATAAATACGTGTACCGTGGACCCAATTCAAACGCATCATTTGATACGCCCGGACCCAATTCAGACAAAACATTTTATTTACACGGACCCAATTCGTACAAAATTTAAAATAAGTATTATTTTCGGACCCAACTCGGATGCAGCCAACTAAACGATATAATATGGTTTCGTTCTGTATAGTGCAGAATTTAATAGTATACCTATTGTGTGTTCTGCATTACAGCAATAATACAAAATATTTATTAAAAATCCTCTAATATACATTTTTTTGTTGATAAGTACAGTTGATAGTATTTATTTGGTATAATATTATGTATTAGGTAGGTATAGGGTAAATGTTTGTTTTTAAATATAATACTGCAGTAATGCGTATATTATTTCTATATATTAAATATAATGTAACATAATCACCACGTGTGGTCATATTCTAATTATTGTTATAGGGTGTTGGCAATACAGTAAGTTTTCTTTTGATTCAATGCTCCCATGGCGATATTGCATAATATTTATATTTTTTATTATACCTAGGTATAATAGGTACCTACCTATTATGGTTCTTCGTTTGCTTAAATCCGGACACATGAGAATATATTTTAAATTACTATTGTTTGTATTGAGTTAATGATGACATTATTTCGTATACCTACCTTATATATGGCATAATAATGTATCGTACATAATGCGTTGTTTCTGTTTATTTTTTATAAAACAAATTAGATACGTTATTTAATGTATTATATTTTAATATCTGTATATTCGTGTCATATTAATGGATTAGCTGAAATTTAAAAATGTTATAATTAACATAATATTATTGTGAATAGTAAAAGTTTCACGTGGCTTAAATCTATCGATGAATTATTTTATTGTTTATATTGTATATTATAGGTAACCTATATAAGTACGAGTAATATACTTATATAATATTTTCAGTTTGAATTACCTATACATAAAGTTAGGTATAACTGATATAATAATTTTAAATTATATATGTCACTATATGCTAATTCGTAATTAAATATGTAAATATTACCAATGGACAAAACAATGGTTGTAAATTGGTGGGTATATAATAACAAGTAGGTATATGAAATGATTTGAAACTATTTTTTTTAAAAATCATATTCGGTGATGTTTTCTTTTAGAAATTATAAAGTAAGACTCTTATTGTAACTACCTATATAACTTATAATGTTAATTTGGGAATCTACATTTTTTTCTCAGAATTTTGTTTTATTAAAAATCATAATATATAATATCTTTGTGATAGTAAAAATTAAATATTTATATATGGTATAATTTAGATGCAATAGTATTTAAGTCTTCGACGAGTAAACAATTTTCTATAAAATATATTCGTAAACCTAGTAGGTAAGTAAAAAAAATAGAACATTCTACAATGTAAATAGAACCAAAAAATATATATATATATATATAGTTATATGTATAATATATATAGGTACCTATATGTATATATTTAGCGGTTGAATTTGAAAAAAGTAATGGTGGACTCAGGGTTATTTAAAAAAATCAGAGTTCCTGGGCATATAAAAGGAAAAGTAAGCCACTATATATATATATATATATAGTCCAGAGATTTTCAACGGGGACATTTTTAATAACGTTTTTGGATATCTTTGGACAGATTCTGATTAAAATAGATAAGTATCTATAATATTATTTTTAAAAAAAACAAGTAACCATGATAACTTAATTTGTAATTTTTCTTGCATTTATAAAATATTTCTGTTATAAAATGTAGTTTTTCTTTACACTTGAATGTATACAGACAAAAAAAAAAAACACGTTGTTATAAAACGTATAGGTAAATTCCTTGCTTCGCTCAGAATCTAAAAAGACTGAAAGGGATGATAACCTTTGTTATCTAATATAACTATATCACTATATACCGTTTGCAACGATATTCGCGTTTTTTTTTTTTAAAATACCAACGTTAGGTTTTATATTTAAATAAGTAATCATAAAAATCTATCCGATCAAGTAAAGTTAAAGCATTCCTCTTTCAAAATAATTAAACATCTTTTTAATCGAATTAAGGGAGTTGTAGATGTAGACCGAGAAGGAGTTTTTTTTTAAACAAATATCATTACTTATAAAATACTTCTAAAATGTATTTAAACGTAATTAAATTGATATATTTTCATTTTTCTAAACATTTCTTAAAAATTATCTATTTAGAACTCCTTAAAAGTTGTACGTGAGATATTCTGATATAAAAACTACGGAGAAAATCGAAAATTAACCTTTTTAAAGTATCAACTACAATAAGTTTCCTATTAAAAAGCTCTTTGCCAAAAAAAATCTTATTCAACTCATACGAGTAATATCTGAAAAAGTTTATACATTAGGTATGTTACAAAAAAAAAAACCAAAAATAATCTCTTTAAAGTACTATCCTGATAACATTTTTTTTACCGAAAAATGGGTACACATGTAACGATTAGATCAAATCTTCTATTCAAAAAGTTTTTTCCAGAAAAAATAAATTTGAAATTAATATCGTTAAAAAACCACTAGCCGGCCAATGGTCTTAGACGTTGCGGCATATGTCAAGTCAATATAAAAAAAACCACTTATTCTCTCGCTCCGCTCAGGCTAAAATAAAATTACAAAGTTTTTCTTATATATTAATGAAAAGTTTTGAAAATTTCATCACATTAACATAATGTTATAACCATTAATATTTTATGCAAATATCAAATCCCTTACATTATTATTTTTTGAATTATAACAATTTTCGGTTATAATTTTTCTTTACGCTTAATACCTATTACCTACACCATAAGAATTCCAAAATGGACCTTTTTAAAATACCAACTATAATTAGTTTCTTATTAGAAAGCTTAAATTCCTACTCAACTCTTTCTATTCGAAGCAAAATGCAAATAAAAACGACTTAATGATAACGGAATATTCAAAACGGTTGATGTTCATATCAAACTTCATATAGTTGTCGACCAGTCATTGGTGGAAATACAACGCAAATCACCGTATCAACAATAAAATTAATTTTTAAATAAATGGGTGTCGCGATAATTTTGTCAAAATTTTGCCATATAATTTCAGTCGTTCATTGATAATGATTAATGAAGAAGATTAATTATTATATTTATTATGTCAATAGTTAAATAAGATCAACTAATCAACATTTTATATCTTTATGTATGAATTTTATCTGCCTATTGAATAATTTGTATCAAATATTACGCGATAAGACAAAAAAAAACATTCATTATAGATTCTGAGTGAAGCAAGGAAGCTAGTGGTTTTACAACCATGTTTATTATTTTTTTTCATTTTTCTGTGTACAACTTTTCGACCAGAAGACATCATGTGTTGTCAAACATTTTGTACACGTACAAATATACAAATATATACAATATAATATATAATATAATATACAATATACAAATGAAGAGTAGCTCCGTCGATTCCCTACGTCCCTCTAATTCAACTACTACCTATACATAGACCCGGCGAGTTACCGAGAACTTCTTCTAACACCTTCTCCTCAGCCTAATATTTGTTAACAATATAAACATTTATTTATCCTTGATTCTTGAACGTAAAATGTGTAGATACTTGCCCAGATTTTTTAGGGAAAATTTTTTCACAGTTTCGTACTTGATAGTATAATATATTATATTATTATAGATACAAATTGTCGTGACGACGGAACTGTAAAGAATTTTTTTCGAATTATTACAGCTGGCTTTCTAATATTTTATATGCTTTTTACTAGCGTATCTATATTTTTGTAGTAATAATTATTGATTGATCCCAGGTAAAAAAAAAAGCCACAAAATTTAATTTCAGGGATCTGGAATGCCACGAGACATTTATACATTCTATTATTGTATATCGTCTATAAATTAGATTGTTTGGAAACCATATTCCAAGGATAAACGGATATGACCATGAAGGACATTAACCTATAAACAGCTATATAGTACCTGCTATTACAAATATTAAAATGTATACTCAGTACTTGTATATGGTTGTATATTGTATATGCGGTAATGGTATATATATGTATACGTTGTAGGTACCTACAACTTACATATATATATATTTAAAAAAAAAGTTTTAGATACTCTAATACACAATTTAAAACATAACATGACTAAAAAAAAAATTGGTAGAATATAATAGATGTGTTTCAGCAGGATAAATATACATGTATAATATAATACAAGTGAAATTATATTTTATTCAAAATACGATAAAAATCAATGAAAAATCATGAAAAATTCTCGTATAATTTATATACCTAAGTAAATGCAGAACCTAAACCACAAATAATTATTTAATGTTGTCGTAATACTTTTCAACAAGAAGTTTTATTGATATTGTCTTTAGAGTTCAATGGCGTAACCAGGAATTTTATATGGGGAGGGCCAAAATCCCATATTATCCTAGTAGAAAACATTTTTACTAATTTTTATAAGGATGTGAATTTAAAAGGAATTGAATGCACTAAAAGTGCATTTCCAATTCTAAAAATCAATTAAAAAAGCAAATTTTGAAAAGTTATCAAAATAACAAGAATGAATAGTATAGGTAATAAAAGTTTTAAATTTTTATATTAAATTACAAAATATTAGTTTATTAAAAATTATAAAAAAATATTTATAATATTTTGAATAGACGGAATTTAATAGTTGATACAAATGTCATACATACAAATAATACATACACGCATATATATACAATATGTGAAAAGATCTGTAAAAGCCAAAATATTACCAAAAAATCGAAAATATCCAAAAAAAAATAAAATAAAAGTTTTAAAATTGAATACTTTGATAAGTACATAATTTGAAATTTTAATGAAGATAAATATGTCTAACAAGAATAATTGATGAATATACAATATTAATAATAATAATAATTATATATTGTATTAATAATATTATTTTTATTATCATATATACAAGATTTTAAAATCATTATATTCGAAATTACGAACAAGTAAATAATCTTGATTGGATGTAATCGTATTTTTTGTAATTTTTTTGTAGTTTTTCTATTAAAATAAACTATTGGGAAAATTAAAAAATTACATCAAAGTATCTTCTAGAATACCAGAAACAATTTGTTACCGGAAACAGTGTAAGCGTGTACCTAAATATTGGAGTACTCCTTCTGGTCGAAAATTTGTACATAGAAAAATACAAATAATTATCATTGTACAAACCACTAGCTACGGTCAGAATCTAAAATAATGGAATACGCTCAACAAAAAAAAAAAATATGTTAATTTCAAATATCGTTCCTCGACGGCTTAATATATATAATATTTATACACGCCTATATATGCATTATTATCTAATTAGTAATCGGAACTAAATGTTTACTTCCGATATAACATGTTAAATATATAATGATATAAATTATATAATAATCGATATATTTTGTGCACGTATACCCGTGACTCGCGATAACCGTATTTCCAATTAAATATATGAATATTTATTAATAATAAACATATTTTTTTAAATATACCTAAATTAAATTCGTATCGTTTAAGATAAATGTCTTAAGCATTTAACAATTCCTATATTATTCCTGTAGTCTGTCTAATTTATGCATAATATGTGGTATTTATTATAATATATAATAGGTAGTCGTATATATACATAAAATACACAAAAAACATAAAAGTTAAATTACCCACGTAAGTTTATTGTTATTTGTTAGAAACCACAAAGTATACATAATATTACGTATTGTAGGTATACACTTACGAGTCGATACATTTAATAGTTATATAGTTAGATAATAAAATAGTAGGTAACGAAACTAACAAAATAATATGTTTGCGTTTGAATTAAAATGTAACCATCGAACAACGTAATATTATATGAGTATATCAATATTTAACATATATAAATATAATATATATAATGTATATAATATATAGTAACTTATATATTATTATAGATTATATAGATGTAAATTTTTAATTATAATAACATGGCTCGAGCACAGTGGTTAAAGTGAGGGGGGACGGTGTCCCCTTTCTTTGCTTACCTTAAGTTTGGCGTCCACTTTAGTAAATAAGTCCCCTTTATATTTCTAAATGTTCAATTAAAAGTTGAGGCTGAATTTATTCTTTTGTACATAATATTCGAAAATTAAATAAAAAAAGTTTAAAAAATGGTATTTAGTTATAAATTGTATGCAAGATCTATATTATAGATGCGTATTTTAAAGTTTTATAACCACAGAGTATGTACATTATAGGTACCTACATAACAATAGGTATATACGTCCGTGATACATTTTTACAAATTGGGTCAATAATAACATGGATTAAAAGTTAAATTTATATAAATATTTTAAAAATATTACGGTACTGGTTCGGGGGACGCCTTTTTTTTGCATTACCTATAGTCCTCCCTGCAAATATATTCCACTTTAACCACTGGGTGTACGGTATTCGTTACAGCTATGTATACTACGGCGCACAGTGTTCCAAGACGCGGTTATTTACCAATATTTTTTTATTAATTTAATAGGCAACTTATAAGCTGCTGAAACATAATAAACTTCGACAAAATGCACGTAAAAATATTTAATGCCAAGATGCGCATGTTTGTAGATCAATAAAAATACCTACTTATAAAAAAAAATTGCTCAACATGATGCAAATTGAAGATGATTGTGTTTAGTTTCCTCTTTTAAAATTGTAGTTTTACCCTCGTCCATGTACAATTTAGCGTTACAACGTTTTTCAACACATCGCCACTTACATCCATTTTTAGTAAGTTCTTTAAATGAAAATTTATAATTTTGATAAATAATTAGTTCTTTACCAAGTTCACTCAAAATTACTTCCATTAGAATTAAACTAAATATTTTTTTTTTAGTATTATTACAATTTTTAATAGATTGATTTTTACGCACACGGACGACTACCCGAGAAATGACGATTGTACGAGATACGAAACAAGACTATACATAATATTGATTTCAAAAATGCAATAATAGGTAAAACCCTGGCCAAATAACGTTTTGGCCGTGGGTAAACCTATTTGTACCACATAATTTAATCTCCAGATAACACTAGCATATTATCGCATTTTCGTTAATTTTTTCGTCAATTTCGTTATCACATAATTTCAAAATATCAATGTACAAAAATAAAATGTTGAAAAACGTGTAGATAATTTCGTCTCATGTGGATGATGTCGTACGATATGTGTAAATAGTGTATACCTCTAAACAGGTACTTCAATATCGACCGGCGCAATTGATGTATGACCTTTTTTTATCCCACACATTTTTTTTTTTTACCTGCGATTTTCGGCGCAATTGACATATACCCGTTCTGTTCGATACAGTCAACATCTGTTTTATTTTTATCGCAAAAATACGAAGCACGTTCTTTGTGGTATCCAAAAACGTGATTGATACTATTCATTATATTTAGCCTGAGGTTATATAGTAGTAGCTGAATGTCCTACGATACGTGATAGCAGATATGATACCCCGACGGATTCGAATTATATATTTTAGCGCTCAACATTTTTTAATCTCACCCAATGTTACTTTTACCGTCATGTAGTCTTTTAGTTCATTACAAAAATTTCTTACAAGGCAGTTTCTGCATTCTACTTTTTCAACTATTCAATTTGTATACGGTCTTGCGTCTAAAATGTTTTTATACACGCTACCTACTATCACCATCCGCAATACATTTATTGTATTTAATGCCATATAAATACTCGCATTGTAAAAAACATTCCACTACCTATTATGGACGCTTCCATTCCTGATGAACTATAGAAGCTAGTAGCTGACCAATTTTTTAGTTTTATATACAATTATGGCCGCCCAAAATTTAAAAATATTACAATCGATGAATACCAGTTTAGTATTATTATTAATTAATAATATAATAGGAATATACAATATATTTTATATACCTATTATATTACAGTGATGTAGGTACTGCTGTATTGGTAAAAAAAAATCGTGACTATAGTTAAGTATAAAAAAAAAAAAAATTAAATAGGCGTCTACCCAAAAATATTTTCTCACTTCATTCGAAAATGTGAAAAATTTATTGAATGTATTGATTTTATGACAGTGAAGTACCTACCCACTTTAGATTTTGAGTGAACGAAGAATTTATCAGTTTTACGATTTCACCCGAGAACGAAAAGGCTATTTTTGTGTGCACTACGACACACTTTGTGCACTACGTAATCTCAAATGTGCACTACGAAAAATAAAAATGTGCACGCATGTGTCTATATTATAGGCAGGCTGTATGGTGCCATCTGCAGCCGTGCCTTAAGATTTAAGAAGAAACAATTCAATTTATAAAAAATTAAAATAAGCTTTTATAATATAAAAATTAGAAATTATTGTTTGTGATACTATAAATATGTATCGTAGTTGTCGTTTTCATACAAGTAACTTATCTTTTGTTTCCTTATCGGAGACTATTCATGTTTTGTGCACAAATAAATAACAAGATAACAACGGTGACGGTTGCATGTACCTATGATACAACAGCGAAAAAAACCATAATATATTTTGTGGTTTTGTCTCATGTGTCGTGGTTGTCGTGGTGATTTCTTATCAAATGATATATAAAAAACCTCCAAAATGTGAATAGCTCATGGATTGTCAATAAAAACTTACATTTTTTCACGTTTTTGTTTCTTGTCATGTTGAAAATTTAAGACTACAAATTAAGATCTAGGAACAAGTCTAGTTTACCACCCCAGTCATGAATTTCAATGTTTTTTTTCCAATCGATTATATTTTAAATACTAATTCAAAATATTTAAAAATTAAATTGCGGAAACGAATAGTTAAAAAGTTATAGCAATTTTAAATAGTATTTGTACTATCAAAATCGACATATTTTACATTGCGATTTCGTATAAAAAGTGTGATTTTTTAAGAAACTGCGAAACCTTTTTTTTTTATGTTTTAAAGAAACGAATTAAAATATTTTAGAGAAAATAGATAAAAATAATATATAAAACTATATGAAAATATAATCATTTTATAAAAATTAACATGCCGACTTTAAGCGAATTTGATCCACTTCCAGCAATTAAATTATGGTTTAATAAAAAAGTCGCCAAAATAAAACACACGTAGAAGCCACAAAACAAAGATGCTTTCGATGTGTATTTCATGATGCTGAGAAAGATGAAGGTGATGATCATAAAGTAAAACTCCCATCAAAAATACAGTTTTAATTTTTCATAATATGTCGATAATATGAGATAATAAAGATTATAAATATAATGTAAATGTTTATTTTTTTAATGTTTTTTGGACTTTGAGGTAGGACACATTTATTATGAGATAAGTAAGCATAATATTATAAAAAAATAAATTGTAAATACACCATTTCCCCCAAAATAATTAGGAATTAAATTCAAATTCAAAAAATGTACACTACGAAAAATAGCCACTTAATAATACTAAATAACCACACATACTTTTATTAAATTATTAAATATTAATAATTAAAATATTTTAAACTTATTTCTGAGGGCAGGCGATCCAAAAAAGATTGAAAACCAATAATTTATATAACCTTTATATATTATACAATCTCTAGGAGTAAAATTGCTTGGTTTAATATTTAATGTATACCTACAATTACTTTATAAATGCTCGATTTTCAATGTTTTTAATTTTCACTAAAAACATGAACTTTATTTAAAAAAAATTGTAACTTACTGTGTCGGATAATGAATTGTACGTGGTTCTATATTATACGAAGGCGTTCGTTCGCGTGCGGACGTCATCGGCCTAAGAGCGGTGAGATCAAAGAAACCCTCCGTTCAGTTTGGGCATTTGGGCCCTTATGCCCTTATGTCATCGTGTTTTTCGTATATATACACATATATTATTCTGACTTAATTATAGAGTGGACGGACGATAATTGTATACAATTCATAAACTTGTATAAATTAAGAATATACGTAGGTAATTATATTAGTATATTGAAAATTATTTAATTACCTATTATAAATTATAATATATCAATAATAATGACAAGAATTTAGTTTAAATACGCCAAGATGTTCTACCTAGACCGAGGAATAACAAGTCTAAGGCGAGTACGGAAAAAGAAAAAAATCACGCGTTTCGTTGATGATGCGACGGTAGACATTAGAGCCGAGAAACGAATCACCCCTACCGCATGCACCCCACGAAAAATCGAACCCACAGTGCCGTCGTTACATTAAAGTTACCATATTTTATTTTGAAAAAACCGGGACAAAAAATAAATTATACTATAGTTTTGAGTAAAAGTTCCACCATATGTTAATATTATTTCTGTTAAAAACTTTTTCTACCTAAAGACTTGATCTAATCGGACACGTGATCCAATTTTCCGATCAAATATTTGGTCAGGAAAGCATGACTTCAAAAACATGATGTCGACAAGCAATCAAAACAAGCTCTTTATCTGGGGGCTAGGGAATTTTCAAGAGCATGCACCCAAATTCAACCTCGTGTTTGAAAATGTTGTATCAAAGCAAAGTCCACGCACTTGGACTTTTAACTCCCACTCATCGAGAATTGTCAAACAACCCTCAGCTTGTTCTTTGCCCGTTCCTATATAATTTCTGAAACTGCCAAGTTTTTCTAAACCACCGCCACTTGATTCACTTTTTGCACCCAACAATGTTAGGTAGCAATTTACCATCCCAATACAAAAGAAGAGAATTTTGGGAAGAAAAAGAATCTGTCTGTTTCTACAACAATAGTTTGGCGAACTGATTTCTATTATGACATATTTTGCTATAAAGATATATCTGATATTAGTGTTCCTAAAGCTTGAGCTACAACCCCAGCGACAAACATTACATTTGGATCAAACAAGTTCACATGGTATAATATAATAGGTAATGTTAAAAACAATTATTATTGATAAATTTCACAAATTTTTATTTTACTTACATATACTAGCAACCTCTAAATATACTTAAAATGGGCTGGTTTTTAATTTAAATATTTCTTTTTGGTAAAGGAACAATAAAGTTTTTGTGGAGAGCAAGTGAAAAAATCTTTTTTTTAACCTATATAAATGGACCACCCTAATAATATATATCATACTGAATATTGTTTAATGTTTTATATTATAGGACAAGGTATGTTATACATATAATTAGTGCAATGACATTTTTGATTTTAAAAAATAAAGTTGTAAAACACATAAAATACCACATTAATGACAGTAAACTAGCTGACATATAAAATGTCAATTTGATGATTGTAGTATAGAAGTAAAAACAATGAAATTACTCATGAGCTATTTAAAATCTTACCACAATCAAAGTATGAAAATAGAATTAATGGACTTTGATGATATGGAAGATAAAGTTATAAATGTTATTAAAAAATTATGTTATTTGGTTAAACTTTTCACTTTTGAGATAATTTTGTACATATAATAGCATATAATAGAAGACAAAGATAATTGCCAATATGTGAAAGCATAAAAAAAAACAATGTGATAAAGTGGAATATATATATTTTGATTGTCATCGGTCTTACAAGTTACAGGCCATTTTCGGTGGCCACTTTAAGGTGTATAAGGTTTCTTAAATCGCATACTTTACTTTAATTGTGTAACGGCCATAGGCCTAATTTCCTAATATCAGGTGTAGCCTATAATAAATTGTCGGATACTGTCACAACTGGTTACAATTATACGTAAAAACATTTTTCTAAAAGTACTTTCCCTGGGCTTATACAATTCTATAACATTTTTATTGATTTTATAAAGCTTTTCAAACATTTGTTGTTCAATAATGTTTAATTACTATTTTTAATTTGAAATATTGATTAACACCATAATTAATTTACACAGTTGATTATACTTAATCAATGTTTTGCTCTCTAGTGGTAAGTACGGTAACAACAAAATGTATATATATATATAACAAAATTATTGGGAATATGACATTTCATCTTTTTTGGTACATCTGTTTATACAATATAAATTTGAAAATTTATTTTAAAGTTTTAAAACAAGGGTTCACTGCATGAAAATAATTGTTTTTATATAATTCAAATAATTATTATAAAAATGGACACAGAATGTTCAAATTAACAATAATATACTATACAGTAATTTCATTTTTTACTATTCGGTCATTACTGGTTTAAGTACTAGGACAGAAATACAAGAATACTTGAACAGTGTAATATAGGTACACAAATACAATAAAATATAAACTGTTCCCAATATGTTTACTAAATTTATTACGAAATAAAATTAGAATACATTTTTATATTTAATCAAAATGGATGACCAACAATTAAAAATATTTAATTTACATCAGTACTTTTTAAATTATATTTTTAATTGGAAATAGATAAATTAGCTAATATACAAAAATTAGTACTTAATAAATATGTATAATAGCTCTTACAAAATGTTCTTAATCTATTTATTATTATTAAATACATTTTAAAACATAAATATGTAGGTATACTGACAATAATTATCAAATATGAGCCATACAAAAGAATATAGCTACCCAAGTTAAAGAAAAGTATATACAGACAATAATGAAAATCAGCTATCTAACATTAGAGTAATAACAGTGAATGTAATAACACAAGAATATGTCAATCAATACTAATCTAATTCTATTAACTCGGGTGTGTCATTAACATTATATCGAGAAGAAACTGGACGACGAACTTGATTATTACTAGAGTTGACTCTGCGTCGAACTGATTCTGAAGACTGCTGAACTATTTGCCGAACTGTAGTTGTTGTTGTCATTGTTGTTACTTGCTAAAAATATATTCAAATAATTAAATACAAGCTTAAGAGGCCTCTGTCACAGTATTTATTAAGGGGCAATAATTATATAAGTAAACAAGCACATATTATTTTGTTCCTACATGCATTGCTACACGGCTACACATTGATTATAGTTTCGTGGAAACCACTATAGGCATTATCGCAATTTATTTTTCAAGTATTTGATTCCTATTATTACACTAGCAGACAAATAATCACTTCCAATTTGACACCAACTATGAAAATATTATAAAATATATTATGTACCTATATTGTTTGTTTATGATTGCAGCAAAGCCATACTACATTTTTTTTAAATATGTATCAAAATATATTTTTGTTGAAAAAATGTCAGAAGGAATCCAGACCTCATAGACACCCCCCCCCCTCTCAAAATATGGACATGGATTGCAGTGTCTTCATTTTGATACACAGAACTATTGAACAACATATTATGCAGTTCACAGTTACTATGTGATTTATTTATAATTTATTAAATATTTTAATTTTATGGAGCGTGTCTTTTTAGAGCAAATCGAACAATATTTTAGATTTAAACTGACTGAATGAGTGTTTTATCATGCCTAGTTTCTAAGTAAAATCAAAATAAATAACAAGTAACCTGTAAGTTCTGAAGACTCATCAAATTGCCTATCCAAAACTTCAAAAACCCCTAAAATATCTTTGTGTGTAATTCAACTATTTTTTACGAGTTTTATCTGTACAATCAAACAAATATTCCTATATAAATTCTGAAAACATATTTGGAAGCGTTACAAAATTGTCTTTGTAACTGTCACTTCATATTTAAAAAAAAATTTCTAGTAGGTCCAGAACAAAAAATCTTTCAGACTCATATCAAAACACAAATTTGCATATCCAAAACCTTATAATATATGTTGCCACCTTCCGATAGGAACCCCCCCCTCCACCACTTTATATAATAGTTTATTATATAATTAATAATCAGTATTATAGAAAATATTTAGGAACGTCAGACTCAAATGTAACTAATTTGCGTTACGATCACGAAAGTGACATCGTTATGTCACAGTTTCACTAGTGGTATACGAGACCAAGAAAAACGAGTCTGATGTCAATATTTTGTTCTGGATCGTTATAGATATATAACGTTCTGGAACGTAATGAATCCATAACATTATGAATCTAAAACGTTCTGTGCATATATCGTTCCGGAACATAATGAATCTAACGTTCTGAACGTATATCATTTCGGAATGTAATGTATCTATAACATTACGAATGTTTATCGTTTCGGAACTTAACCGTAAAAAAAAATTTTGTTCCGTTCATTAAATAAAACAGAACAAATTTATAGCGTTCTGAACGCATTATTTTGTTACGTCTGCGATCCCTGCTTTGGACGTATTCTGAACACTCCATCCCAGGACAATTTTTTTTTTTTTTAATTAACTACAAAAAATTATATAATACATATAACTAATGATAATATTATTTTACCTGTTGTAATACCGATTGACTATTCATGAAATTTCTTTGTTGTTGAACTGTATTTGAAAGACGTTGAGTGAACTGTCTCTCGGTTTGTGAAGTACTCTTTTGAAATTTGGGTTGTGCTCTTTGATTTGAGGGTCTAATGATTATATAATAAATTAAAATATTAAGGTTGTTATCATTTTAAGAGGACACTACACAACAAATTTTTAAGGGGTTTCGTATTGACAATTTTTAAGAAATTTTAAGAAAAATTAAAATCCAACAATTTAAAAACATTTAATTATATTATAAAAGTAATTTAAAATAATCTTATGTCAGTACCATTTTTTATTATTGTGTTATCACAATATTTATTAAAAATCAAGGTCATACTCTATATCTACAACGTCTTCTTTTTGTGTAATCGCACAGTCAAAATGTATACAAAATATGAAATATGAAAATATTTACTGTGCTGGAGGGTGAGTTTTTTTTCAATATATTTACTTAAAACCTCAAAATCTGTGATTGAAAATCATGAAATTGTAAAATTTAAAAAAAAAAAAAAACAAAAAAAATATTTAACCAACAAAACTCCACGCATAATTAATGTTCCCATATTTCATAAATTTTAAACAAATTGACTCTGCGATTACTAAGAGAAAAGTTGTAGTTATAGAGGGTGAACGTATTTTAATACAGATAAAATCTGTGTATAGCATCCTCTTAAATATACTTTATTTCATTAAGTTCTTAATGAAATATTATTTTTATTAATTCATTAAGTTTCAAAGTTATTAATTTTAATAACTACCTATAGAAAACATATTACATTAAATATATTCATACAAATTTATAGTATATACATACGTTCTATAAAGCTGTTTCGAATTTGATACGTTTGGTTTAGGTGGACGTACATTGTTCATAACCCAACGATTGACTAATTGATGGTTAGAATCATGATTTGGATTACCTAAATTATGATTATGAGGAACCTTCGTAATCAAATAAAAACATTTTATTAATTTTAAGTATAACTATTATGAAAAATATTATTTAAATATATAGTTTATTACATTGTTGTATTTGTAATTTTATTACTTTACAATATACATATATATATTTTTTTATTGTATACAAGGTGATTTTTCTATTGAGTCGGGCTATATTTTGGGAAATATAAATAATTTTTAGATTTTAAATAATGTATGGATTCCTTCGAAAGATTTTCTTTACTTATTATAAAACTATTATTATTACTTCCAATAAACTTATTAGTTTATATGAGAAAAAAAGTCTTATTATTGTACCTATTATACGTTTTGGTTACCTGTTAGATTTTTATTATTTTATTTCGTAGAACTATGTACATAATACATTTTTTGAATATTTCTAATTGATGTGTTATTACATCATTGTTTTTTTTTATAGATGGGTAATTTTAAATATTATTCTGACCTCTTCTTTTGAATCTTACATCCAGTGTAATCGCTACGTCACCTTGTAACCATACAGTATTATACAATTTGTATATAGGATTATAAATATGGTATTATATAATTATAGCGATTTGAAGTTGGGCACTTTTACCATGTTTCTATGAGAGTTCCATTTTTTCCAGTTTACCAAGAACGTACTGTAGTCTAATGGGTCATTACAGCAGTTTGAGGTTCGCAGTTCAAAACTGTTTTTTCATATTAATTTTTGCACTTTTTTTAAATTTTTATAGCTTATCGTGTAACCTATCATATATTTATAAGTAAAAGATAATTTAATTATGATATCAAGTAATAGCTTAAGAGGACGCGAAACCCATATTTGTTGTCTCCGTCTAATATACGAAATTTACGTTCAGCATTTGTATCACAACTGCTGTGTAATTTTTAATATTGGAGTAAATTGACCTATTACCACTTGGACAGTTTAAATCAAAAATTCCCCCGATTCAAGGTGAAACACCAAGTTACAAGTAACTAGAGAAAAAAGTCGTTTCGACTTAAATAGCTACCAAAAAATAATTTAATTCATGATTTGAGTAGTAGTAGTAATCTTGATAAAAAAAAAGGCAAAAAAAAAAAATCAATGTCAACAGTATTGAACCGAAATCCGTTCACTCTATATTGTCGTATTTTACAATTAGACTACGTGGCGTAGGGCATACACTATAATATAAGTACAAATTAATTTTTACACGATTAATAATTTAACACTTGCTTATATCAAGTATTAAAAAATAAAATATATAGAAATATCCCCTGATTTGTAGTGAAACATCATATAAAAAATAAGATTGTCCATGGAAATATTATGTTATGATCACTGTCAGTATATTATTAAAACCTCCACTGATAAGAATGTGCCCAAACATATTATGTATGTTAGGAAATATTTCGTCTAAACGTATTATGGTTTTATGACCAAACGTAGTAAATATTTCTTCTAAAAAAAAAAAATGGGTTTATTCAGATTTATCTTTTAAACTTAATGTTACCATTAATTATAATCAATAATATTACATATCGATAAAAACAAAAGAAGCTAAGCTACACATTTTAAGATTTTCAAAAGATCTAAAGAAATGTTTTTGTATTATTTTAATTTCAGAATGACAATAACTTATTTTAAGAGAATTTTTGAACTTTTATTCATAAACATATTTTTTCATGTTTATTTTTTCCTAAGACAATATGAATTTTTATTAGATTTATTCCCTATTATTTTAGTCACTTGTCCCTTATATATTACTAAATATAATACTAATGGAGTTTATTTCACAAAATATATAGACCTATAAGACACTATTACTAGATAATGACATTAGGAATAATTATCGTGCCCAAAATTTAAAATTAAATTTTCCTCTACCAAAATGGTTATATCAATATCATTGTTTTACCATTAGATACATTCCCTCTACCCATTAATATATTCAGTGTTGCTTTGGTTTTTTTGTCTTTCAACCATCAATGTTAAATAATATAGGTAGGTATGTGATAGAAGAAACTCCAGGTGCCGAAGAACAGTCAATGAAAAAGGCAATCCAATTGGTTAAATTATTTGTTATCATATAACCCCGTTACTTATGAAATACTATAAAAACATTAATTTTTTTTATTTTGAATTTACCAAAATTACATTTTCTAATTTTTTTCGAATTATAATAATATAAACAACATACATTAAAATATAAAGAGGACCCACATGTTTTTTGTCTCTGTCTTACATACACATAACATAGCAAATCTGCATACTGCATTCTACAGTTTATTTATAATTAATATAAGCGTAAACTTACCTATTATCAAAATTTTAAAGGAAAACATAAACTGTACTCTAGCTTGGAGTTTTTTTTTTATTATTTTTATTTTCAAAGAAGTTATAAGTAGTTAAATAACTCTTTTTTTTTAATGCATATAACTATTTTAAAAAAAAAAATTAAAAAAAAAAAAAAAAGAAAAAAAAACCACGCCAAAGCATAGTTTATGTTCTTCTCTACACATTTGATAATAGGTAAATTTACTCTAATATTCATTATATATAAACTGTAGTAAGAATGCAGTGCATAGATTTGCTATGTCATGAATAGGTATGTAAAAGAGACAACAAACGTGTAGGTAGCGACCTCTTAATATATTATTACTTTATTTTATTTGCATATTTTCTTGTTTAAATATGAATATCATTTTGATAAAAATTAAAAAAATAAATGTTTTCAAAGAAGACATTCATTTTGAAAACGAATAAAATAAAAATTACATTGTAATTGAAAAATATAATATAATGTCTACGAAGTGTGATCAAAAAATACCCGGATTTTTCAAATAAAATTTTATTAACACAATATTATTCTAAATACACATTATCACCTTTAAAATAATATCTCTGGGAAGCAATACACCGCTGCCATCTTCTTTTCCACTTTTGAAAACATTCCTGGTAGACACTAATTGTAATGTCCTTAAGATCGATTTCCATATTTTGTTTAATGTCATCAATTGTTTGAAAACAATGTCCTTTGGCGTAGATTTGAATTTCGGAAATAAAAAAAAGTCGCACGGGGCCAGGTCGGGTGAGTATGGTGGTTGTGGAACTACTGGAGTCTGATTTTTCGCTAAGAACTGACGAATGAGCAATGAGCTGTGAACTGGGGCGTTATCATGATGCAACATCCAAGAACCACTTTTCCAACTTTCTGGCCTTTTTTCCTAACATTTTCACTTAATCTTTTCAGGACTTCTAAATAAAAATGCTGATTTACAGTTTGTCCTTGAGGCACCCATTCACGATGGGAACCATACCACGAAAATCAAAAAATGTGATTAACATGGCTTTCACATTTGATCTCATCTGCCTACCAGGTCGTTCGTTATCCTTAACGGATATTCTACCTTCCTTAAACCGTTTAAACCACTCAAAACATGTTGTCTGACACAGAACATCATCTCCAAAAGCTTGCTGCAAAAGTTCGAAAGTTTCACCAGAACTTTTCCCTAATTTAAAACAAAATTTTACGTACACACGTTGTTCTTCTATTACTTTCATTACGAAATTTGCCGCATGACTGAAACATGTTTTTGTAAAAATGCCATAAAATAAAAATAAATATTGTTATTGATTTCAAACCAATGCTCAAATTCTTTTTAGAAGTTACTTTATCAAATGACATTATCGAGGTTTTCTTATCTTAATTGATATAAATATTATTAACACAGTCCGGGTATTTTTTGATCACACCTCGTATAAGCGGCCACAATGTAACGTCTAGGGTTTCATATGTGGTAGGTATATATATATTTTGTTTATTAAAATTGTATACTTACACGAGATGACAAAGAATTATAAGGCTTTTGAATAGACTGCTGCTGATCCCATTTATATTTTTTATCAAAATTCACTAATAAACAAAAAATAAAAATAAATATTCAGATTTATAATCAAATTTAATATTTAGTTTAAACCTACTAGATTTTATAATAGATTCTATAGATTTTTTATTTTGAACTGGTACTTTATTAGGTGTGCTAGTAGTTATTATTACATCTGGACCATCAAATTCATTAATTTCAATTGTATCTTTTACCGAATCTTCACATTCATTTATTATCACTTCAGGCTCAGTGATAATAGGCTCAGTAATAATCGGCTCAGTAATAATCGGCTCATCTTCGCTATCAATAGTTATAGCACTATCATTATTAATATTTTCCTGTGACTCTTTGAGAATTGTTTCATCAGTATTGATTTTAATACATTCATCTTCATCAATCACAAGAACACCATTGCTTTCATTATTAGAACATTTATCGACTTCAATATTATTTTCCGAATTTTCATCACTATTGTTTATATTATCTGTCATTGTTTTTGAGACTTCTTCAGAATTAATAATTGTACTTTTATTGGCTTCATTATTGATATTTTTTGGTACTATAATTTTGTCAGGAACTATTTCTATATCTTCTTTTGTTCCTTTATCAGTTGGATTATTAGGAATGTCTAATGGTGTTAAATCAAATGACTCCATATAAATAGTTTTCTGACTTTTTAATTTAGGTTCATTTTTTTCTGATCTATTTGACAATGATCTTTTTCGTTTAATTGATATATTGTTAATTCCATTGGGATTTTTATTTACATATATATTCTTATTACTATCATCTTCCGAACTATTTTCACATTCACTATTAGAAAGATTAGAACCTTCCGTTTCCTCTGCATACTCTTGTTTTTTTTCAAATTTTTCAGTCACCTATAATAATAATAAAAAGAGCGGTTAGTAGAGGATATGAGTACTTTACTTAATAGATAGGATACACTTGGTAGAAATGTTGAATTTGAAATCAATGATAAATAATTTATTAATAAAATAGGTAACCCCATGACAACTTTAATTGTTATTTTCCAATTCCTAACAAGTTTTCATTTAATCAGTAGTTTTCTTTTACTCTTACAAAAATTACTAGTAAATTCAAAAAATTACCTCTTGAAAATACCATATACCCAGACAACAATACTATGGAATTATCACATCCAAATACATCCTGGATGGGATATGTTTCATAGTATGGATATCTTACAGGATATCCCATTATAGTCCCGCAAATGTCAAAAATTCATCCTAAACATCTATAGGTCATCCCATATATATCCAAATATCCGCTTTTTTGGGATAACATAGTTTTACATTTAAAAATAATAGCCTATTCAAATTACATATATTATATCCCATGTATAACCTATATATATTCAGTAAATGTGCAGAAATAATTCAAATAAAAAATTAGTACATAAATTGAATTAAAATCACTAATATATGCAAACAAACATTTTGTAATCGCCATAAAGAGAACATTTTGAATTCAATTCAAATTTATTTTTATGACACCATTTGGGGTCAACTGTACCTTTGAATTATTTTTTTACAGATATTCTTTGATACCAATTTATTTTAATATTAATATTATTATCAATAATTTTTAATTATTTAAAACTTATAAATTTAATTCTAATTCTGGAGTTAAGATATAACTGAAACCAAGCAAGTAAAGGGTTAACAATACCAACTCAGATAAAAGATGCTAGTAATCAAATATATCAAATGCTTTTTTAAAGTTATCAGATGCTTTTTTAAAGTATAAACTTTAAAACCTTCCAATATTAATTATACCAAGTATAACCAATTATGCCAGTATAACTTTTGAAAATCAAAAATACCATGAAACCCATTTACTATTACTATAGACTGTTCACTAGCCCATATTTTGGTGTTGTCAAAAATATTTCCGTTTTAAAACTTTATAAAGTATTTGTTTATGAACAACAACATTACAATCAACAATCATCATTGATTAGTGCAGCATACTTGGCTTGAAATCTAGAGCCTTGGAGTACACTGCGAAATTACTAGCAATTACAATGTTTCCGATCATAACCAAATATAATTGTCCACATCACCAAAATATAGTTCAGTGAGAAAATTACAGTATATAATATAATTAAAGCCATTAGATATAACTTATAATTATAAAACTATTATTGAAAAATGAAAAGTAGAATAATATTCTAAAGAACTATTTTCATTTTAAACTAAAACAAATAATTAATTTTGTTTAATAGAAAGAAAATTGAATTTATAATGTTTTTTCTTTAACAAACAGATTTATATCAAATAACAGATGTTACTAATCTATTTTACAGCTCATTTATTAACCATGTGGATTGCCTCATTGTGCCTAGTGACGATATCTTCGTAGAGGTAGGAAAATTATTTTGACAGTAGTTGCCGAGGCTACGCCAGTGTGCCCACCAGTGTACAATCCCTATCAGTCAGAAACTTGATAGTACATAGCATATTATGTACATAAACACAGCTAGCAGAGCAATTAAGAACAATTGTTTTGACAAGAAATTGCCATCAGGCGCGACATTGTCATCATAACAGTTTTATAACCCGTATTAAAATTGTAGATATTTAGTTATAAAATATCATGTTATAAAGTTTAAATATTTACTAATTATTTACTTGAATTCACTTAAATAAATTACTAACTATTTTGACATCCACTTTCAGAATCATCGAAAGATTATAAATCACCATATTCTATCAGAATTAAACAAATCATAATTGTTATCACTGTCAGACTTATTTTTAAGAACATTTTTCTAAAGTAAAAAAAGACTCATAATTACAATAAATGTAATTATTTATAAATTACAATGCAGCACATTTCTTTATAGGTATTAATTAATTTTTCAAAACAACTTTACCGCATTTAAATCTGCATTAAACTTTTTATTGCTTTTGTCAAGTTTAATTTTTAGTTCCATATTTGTATCTGCTGGATCTTTGGTTTCCATAGTTATATTTTCCAAACGTCCAAAGTATTCGTTTAATCTTTGAAGCTTTAATTGAGTACCCAACTTATGAAATGCATCACGAGCTAAAATATTTACACATCAATTTTAAATAATTTTTATATATTTTACAATAATTTTAATAATATTTTACTCACAAATATTTTTTAATTCAGCTTCAGTCCAACCTAATGTCTTTTTTTTGTTTAACAATTGTAGTAAAGTATATATTTCAAAATAATCTGGAAATATTTTATTTATATTATAAAATTTCTCAATAGTTTTGTTCACCAAACTATTTTCAGTTTGTTTAAAACGCAGTTGTGGTTCTTCTAAATAATCTGGTTCGTCTCTAAGCTTGCACATTCGTTTGTATATTTCAATAGCTCTTTTTTCATATCTATAATTCCAAATTAATCTTAATTAAGTCATCATTAGCCAATATTGTAATATTATTTTTTATTTAAAAACAATAATAAATCTTAAAATTTAAAAAACGATTCAGTGTATTTGTAATATTTTAATATTTTACAACAGTTATTTTAACACGGAAGAGTATAACCATGCTACACAGTCCAAATTACCAGATTTCACTTGTTAGGAAAAGAAATATGACCAAAATATTAATAATGCATTTAAAAATCATAAAATATAGAAATATGCGGTACATGAAGAAATGATAAAATATACAAAAATACGCAAAATAAAACTTTTATATATTTAATTCAAATTTATGGGTTATCTTTTTAGACTATTAAAAAAAAACCATGCAAATATATATATAAATCCAGCCCTAATTATTATATAAACATATAATCTAAAAACTTACCTATCTTTTAAAATGTATGCAGAGTTTAAATCAAAATCATCATCATCATTTAAATCCATTTCTTTTTCGTCGAGATTTTTAATTTGTTTACGAACTTTCTAAATACAACAATAAATTTAAAAATAGTATTTATCAATCAACAATTTAATGAAAATATTTAAATAATCAAAAAGTAAACTCTTCTTTACTATTGTTCTTCCTTCTAGCTACTTCGAATTAGTTACCCTAGTACTCCACCTCTATTTTACACTGTTCACTAAATCTCTTAAGGCAATATTTTACACTTATCATGTACTGTGTACCGTGCAGTGTCCATATATCATTAGCTTGCATATTATAGTAACCATAGTTTAATCACCGAATAAAATATTTTTGTAATTTAGGTAATAAAAATTATAATTAGCCTTTTTGAGAACTGATAACTGTAGCCACAATGCTATTATGAATCACAATAACCACATTGGATCACGTTGAATATTGATTATTGAGCTTCGAAGCATCCATGTTTATTTATTTAATGGTAGACACAGTTAACCATGATAGTATACCAAAAGTTACAAGGTGGTTCAACCAATCAGGGAGCTATTTTGTATGAATGACAGGTACACAGTGAATGTGGAATATCGCTTTTACACTCGCACCAAACATCTTCATATTCTTAATTGCGCCCAACCATCTATTTTTTAATACAACGGGAAACAACCTTTAACACCCATTGACTTATCCTTTTATTTTAAATTCTGATTCACGACCTAATACTATAATTAATAAATAAAAAATAAATAATAAATAAATAATATACGATATATTACTTTTAATGCTACTTGGAGTTTTTTTAGTTTAATTAATTTCTTATTATTTATTTCTTTATTTTCCACAGATATTGCTCTATCTTGAATCTAAATAAACAAAAATAGCTAATATAGTTTAATACAAAAAGGTAATTTAATTATATTTATTACAATAACTTATCAATAATCATATCATGATACTACATTAAAAAGCTATCATGAATTGAGAATGATGAACTTGTCTTTCAATCATATAATCACATAGGTAAGTACAAGTTTAAAAATATATAAGACGAATTTTTACCCGGCTTGAGAGTGACAAGTAGTAATAATTTAAATGAAATAGTTTAATTTGTGAAAATTTAACTAAAATTACAGAAAAATAAAAATAATATTTTCCTAACACAAATATAATACAGTGTTCCCTATCATACAGTTCACTACCCAAATATACATACTTAGTGGAATGGTCCGTCCATGAAGAACTTTTTTTAATTATTTTGTACACTAGTAAATTAATAATTAGTTAATAAAAAGTTAATCATTCCATTTGAAGTCTCCCAATTTCGTCTTTTTTGAATATGGAATGGAAAAAAAGTTATAAATAACTAGATAACATAATTTCAAAAACTGCAAGCTTATGAAAATGATAAAGATTTATAAAAATATTTAATAATCTTATTCCATATTCAAAAATTGGAATAAATAGAATTAATTTTAATTAAATATATAATTTTGATAAATAACATATCATAGTATAAATATGATGTACCCATCTACTCGCAATATACTTATATAACAATGTATGCTATAACTATATAACTGCGGTTAATTCCAAAAAACAACCACAGTGTCCATACATCTTCATTTTTCGGGGCAGGTTATAGTCTAATATTATAACCGCAAGTGATCCAATATGCAGGTAAAAAAAATTGTGTAACCGCATATAGCGCCACAAAGGTTGTGACCGCAAATGTATTGACTCTAATACTAATCAATCTTGCTATATTTCTCATTAGATAGAAGTATAACATTTTTTCAAGAAGACCAATAATATATAATTAGTCAAAAGCTCTAATAGTTATAATAAATTATATATTATAATTAAAACCATGAATTCTTAAAATGAATTTCTTTTTTAAGAATGAAGCTTGGAACAATATCCTTTTAAAATAAAGACTATTATATTTATAAATTTTAGACTTATATATTTAAGTAAAACATTTATAGATAATATATGTAGTATAATAATATATTTAATTGATTGATAACTATGATAGTCACTTGATTGCATATAATATAATCATTTATCATCAATGTTAGGTAAGTTAATTTTAAAATATAACTAAGCTACATTACTAATTACAAAATAAAATAATAACTAGACTACTTTTTCTTTATCTAAATATAAAAGTAATACCTTACATTACTTTATTTTACTCAAAAATAAATAGGTAAATAAGTAGGTAGTTATGAAAATAATAATATAATATTTCAAAACATTTCAAATCTTTTCGAGATTATTATATTTACCTATTTATAACTATTTAATTTAAATATTATGATTTATAATATTACATTATATCTATTATAAAATTTATTGTTTTAAAAGATCTGATTTTCTTATACTCCCCATCGTCAGTTTTAGACAAAATTATTTGAAAGGATCATATTATTTATTTATTTATTCAAAATGTAAAAAAAATAACGTATTATTTTACAAAGTTACATATAAATAACCAACGCCAAGATTAACATAATTACTCTTGTATAACTATAACAAATAAATAAAAAATCATGATATTACTTGAAAAAATAACTACATTACAGTAACGAGCAATTTCTTATAATTTCTTAAAGTTATTTTACTACTAAACACTGCTAATTACCTATATACAGGAGTAAATCCAGAAAAATGTACAGGGATAAAATATTAAAATACAGTCAGACTTTAATATTCTTAGTACTTATAAAATAAGATAATAATTAGAGCTTAGATTGGGAGATGAACCTTCTTTGTCCCTTTAGATTCTTAGATGATAATGTTGTTTATGTCTAAAATATTTTTAAAAGTTTGCATCATGACATAATATTTAATAATATATATTATCATTGATTATATATTACTATAGATTGGCCACCCGTATATAAAATTGTATGCGTGTCTAGTGGCAGATACTCACTTTAAGCGCTGTGTTCTGATGTTAGTTATGGTGAATGGCATAGAATACGCCAGTAGTCACGTCGATTTTGGCGCGTGCAACTGGAAATGGAGACATTTCAGTCATGACTGGAGTTTCGACAGTCGATTATTTTTATAATCATTAATCAGCTTATCGCTTATCTTGGCTGTGCCCGTCCGTTAAACTATAGATAAAATTGTTATGTTCGTGTATTCTTCTGTTTTATTTTTATTTTTATGCTTTAACGCTTTGTATGTTTTGATTAATTTAAATTATACCTACTCATTAAACAAATTTGCTGTATCAAACCCAAACAACAGACCGCCAATTTACCATCTAAGTAAGTCATATTTCAAGTTTTAGGTATCTACATTGAAATACCTTTCTTTTGGAATAATTAATTTACATTATATTATAATTAATTAATATAACCATTTCACATCGATACATTATATATTAATATACTAATATATTTTATTATGTACTAAAAACTATATTTTTATCAGATTAGGAATTTGTCAGTTTGCCACCCCAATTATTAAATATATACATTTATGGTCAAGACAATTTGTTTGGTAATGAATAAAATGCATGTGACAACACACTCATTGATGACAATTTATTGCAAATATATTATAATATTAGATATACTATATTAAATACATTTAAGAGGAGATATTTAGCTCTCAACATAGGATGTTTATTTGACTGTATTTATTTGACTTATACACCAATGGTGTAATATATACATCAAGTGCTTAATTTTTTTTTAAATATTAATTAATGAATTTGTTTTGTTACTATCATTATTGAATTAATTATATAAACAATATATTTGTTCCAATTTTTTATTTCATTATAGACTCATATATATTTCAGTAAATCACTAATTTCTATTGAATAATTTTCTGAAAAATTTTCTAAACTCTATATGTTTAAAATGTAAATAAAAATAGTTCCCAAAATTTGTATAATTAATTATAATATTATTATTTATGTATTTCCAGAGTCAATGAGAATTTTATTAAATACTACAACCAAAGAACAATTAAAAAACTCGTATCAAGTTGGCTGAAACATCAAGAATAACTTTTTATGCTGACATACTTAAATAACTGTAGGTGAAGTAATGTAACTGTAAAAAAAATTGTATTGCCTATAATATTCTGAAATAGATAATGAGTAGAGATAGGAAGTTATAGAAGCCAAAGTAGACAAAATTTACACAAAAAATATTATTAATATTATAAAAGATAATTGATGTGTAAATAATTCATAATAAATATAAATATTTATTTTTAAATGAAATTGGTCTGTCTTCAATATCTTTATCATTAGAAGTTAGTAGAAAATACTTGTAATTTGATGATCGTTAATTACATTTACATTTACGTTTATGTACATTATGCATAATATAGTGTGTTATTCCTGAGAATAAACCGGCTATTGAATTGATACTCCAACCAAAAGTTTGATATAATATTGATATATCAAGTCCAGTGGTAATTGTAACGAAAATTATATTTTAGAAAAAATATATACCTAGCAATCCTGATGCAATGGTAACAAAAGTGTTAAACCAACATATTTTGTAATCTATTTTCAATTATTTTTCCAATTGTATCTTCATCTACTAAACTTTGTAATCACAATCCTTCCTTGCTCGACATAAACATGGATTGTCTGTCAATATTTTTTTGGGATGCTTGAGTTTCTTGTGATAGTAATATATGTTTTTGTAATGCTTCCATAATGTCACATGAGTAAATTCCAGCTATCATCCTGAGTTATTCCATACCATTCTTAATCCAATTGAAATACAGCTGGTAGGAACTCATTACAATCTATTTAACTTCCATAAGATTGTAAAATATTGGTTTTTGGGGCTATAAAATAAGTTTTATTATTATAGGATACTGGCAATTCATTGTAGCATACAGTCTATTTAGCTATATAATATACAATAACAGATCTGCATTTCAGTAGGTAAATTGCTTCTCCAGCTTTAATAGCTGTGTATCCTGGTTATTAAATAACTTATCGAAATTAAGCACAATTTATAATTGCTTGTACGAATGTCAACCCTTTGGAGAAGTTTTATTCTGGGTACTTCTTTTGTTGTTGGTGATGATGGTACTTCATAATATCTGACCTCTACTACTAAACGATGTTACATTAAGTTTAGGCCCACAAGAATCATGTGCTATAAAACCATGTATGTTTGATGTCAAAGCCAATATAAGTAATGTAGGTATTGTGTAAACTGTCATCTTCTTGAATTTGTACCAATTGAATTTTATATAAATAAATAAATGTATGAAAAAAAAACAAATTTTTGAAATGTAAAAAATTCAAAATTGAATATGATTGTATGATTATATATATATATACAGAGTATTTCACAAAGATCTGACAATTGCAATAATTTTTATTCTGTTCAATATTTTTTAGTTTTTATTTTTGTAATTTAGCAAGAAATAAATTTGAATTTTAACAAACTTTAATAATTGTTTAAAAATGAATGGTATAACTTAATTAATAGTTTTAAGCACTAAGAATTTGTTAAAAATTTACTTATAAAATGGCTATCTTGGATCATATAAAAAAATTAAAATTTTTATTTTTAGTTGTAAAAAAAAAATTTTAAATATGAGAATTGTAGCGCACGGTTCTAGTAGTTATTACAAAAAAATACTTAAAAATGTACAACAAAACATAAGTTATTGCATTTGTCAGATCTTCATGAGACATTTTATATTAAAACTATTTACTATACCTAAGTGTGTGTATTTAATTAAAAATGTGTACAAAGTATAAATATGTTTATTATATTAAAGTATTTTTTTTTTAGTTATTTATAATTGGTTTTATTTTATGTTGTTAATATACCTATATATATAATATATTATTATTGAATTGAACTACAAATGTGTAAATAATAAAACCTCCACTTATCTTTACATTGTCTTGTACATATGCAGATTTTAATAGACACAACCAAACTATTAAGACTTGTGTTGCTACAGGTGAATTAAAATCTGACAGTGCACTACACACAGCACAATTTTTCCAAACAATAAATGATATGTTCGATTCTGCTAATAACAAAAACTTGTACGATGCAAATTTGAATAGACGTCCTATAAGCCAACTTAATTCTCAAGTATTAAAAAATTAAAAAAATACTTTCACACTTTTTGAAAACGCTATTAAAGTTAATTTAAAAAATAAAAAATCAAGTATACACCATGTTTTATTGGAATGAAATGGACAATAACAGCTCTTATAAATCTATATGAATCAGAAAAGTTAATAATGAACCAAAATCTACCAAACAAAAATACTTTTTAATGACAAACAGATTAACACAAGATCCATTAGAAAATCTGTTGTCCGTAATTCGACAGAAGAACGACTATAATAAAAATCCAAATGCACGCACTTTTCGTTGTGGTTTTGGTACTATTTGTTCTTATAGCTTAATGAAATATTCAAAAAGTTGTAATTGTGAAGAAGATACTTTTTCAATATTGACACTGTATAGATGCAGTCGTTTTTTATTAATGGGCTTGTTGATGATTAATCCAAGTGTTATTATATCTACAAATTATTAAATGTATACAATCCTAAAAGGACATAATTGTGTCTATAAAAGAGTGGTAACATAGAAAGTATTTCTGAAATTAAAATAAAGTGAAGTTTTGTGAGATGAAGCTATTGGTATGTGACAGAAAAACGTGTGTATCATTATAAACAACAAAGATCAAAAAACTTTCCTTCGTTAATTAAACGTTTTTTATACAAATAATGTATTCTTGCTTATTTATAATAATCGAAACAAAAATTAAATTTAAAACTACATTTTATTTTTGGTTACTTGATTATTTATACGAATATTAATATTAAATTAACAATAAAGGTTGTCAATATTTTCAAAAGATGATTAAGAAAATATAAAAATAATATTAATTTAATTACGAGTATAACTAAAATCTTCTTTTGTGTATTAGGTATATTATACATTATAACTTATTAGTAATAATAATTAAACCCTTCTATAGTTTTTACATTAACTATATTTTTTTTTTATTTTAAACAAAGAGGTACAAGCATAAAATCCCCATCTGATAAATATGTAATAGGATGAACATAATTTTAAAATTAAAAAACTGAAAAACAATAAAAACTAATGAATATCGTAATAAATTTCTACCAACATTTTCATAAATCGGTTTAAAATGTTAAAAAAGAGGTCATCGACAATTATCAAACAAATTTTTTTAAAAAAATGGTAGATAACAAAAACAGGACCATACTTCCAAAAGCTGGTCAAAAACTTAACCGTTTAAAGTTTGTCAGAACAACATGGGCCGCAATCCTCAAAAACCGGACAATACCGCAAAAAACGGACGTATGGTGGTCACCCTAGTGTATAAGTATATTTTGATAAATTTTTGATTGTCACTCAGTGAAAATTTCTTGAAAATTTCACTGATATTTGGCATTCAAATGTTTAAACCATTTTTATTGTAACAAATGTGAAAAAAATCTCATTACTTCGAAAGATTTAAATAATCAAAATCAGTTATTACTAACATTTAAAGTGTTCAATGTAAATGGACCACCAACTGAAGGATTAAAAGTACCATCAAATATCTTGATCAACATAACAAATATGTGTTACAAAATTTTTAACATGCAATTTCAATGAATAAAATACAAAAAACAAATAATATTTAAATTTTTGAACCTTTTCAAAAAAAAAATTCAATAAAAAACTTTAAAATTAGATATTCGCCTTGTAAAGAACATTATTTGTACATCATTTAACTATTATTTAGAACTGTAATATTTAAGGTGTACCTAAATGGACCAGCACAGAATTACACAATAAAGCTCTCCAGCAGATTGCAAAACTGAGAGTATTACAGCACAATTAATACAATATATATTTTTGTATACATTAATTAATTCTATAATATTGTAAAAGTTATTATAGTTAATTTGTTTATCTACTGATATTATTATCACAACAAATAATGTATTATAATATAATAGGTAGTTACACGTATTATTTTAGTTTATTTTCACTTAATTTAATTATTATTTACTATTGTACTCGTATCTTACGTTTTTAGATGTATGGTGTATACCTAGAATCAAGATACTTGAAAAACAATATTGTTTAATTTTACCACTTTTAATATTAGTTGAATATTCGTATAAATATAATATTATGTCCATAAAATAATATTTATATTATAAATAGAAAAATACCTATAGACATGTGTTTAATATTTTTTTATATACCTATATCAAATTAAATGTCAATAGTCAATATTGAAAAAAAATCAATGTTTAAAAACAATATTGTAAACGCAAGTAAAATCTTAACTGAGCCTAAAATATATATAGGTATAAACTTTTATGTATTTTTAAAGTTAAATATGTATTGTTTAATGCCAACAAATGGGATGTTAAAATTAATTAACTATAGGTATATTTAAATATTTTTAGATTAATTAAAAACTGTCCAATGAAACTACAAATGTACTGTTACTTGTAAAACAAGTCCGCTTCGACGTGACCGCAATGTCGCATTGTGTAATAAACATAATATTGTCAAATATCAACAAATTACGAAAACAATTTCCAACAATAAATTCAATATTGTGATTCGTATTCGACAAGGACAGGGGGCTGTGTCATGCGCGGAGGGTAGTCAGGCGGCGAAAACCTGTTTATTATAACCGCCAAAATTTAACAATAAGAAATATTATTACACTCAATTCATATTGTTAAAGCACTCTATTGAGTGAATAGTTGGCGCGTACAATTTTGTATGCCGGTGGCCAATCTATAATAATATATAATCAATGATATTATGAAACTATACTATAATACGTATTTATGATGAGGAAATAATTTATAACAAAATTGAATTAAAAGGAATAAAAAAAGGAACAAATTTTTTTTTTTTTTTTGAGGAATAGGGAAAGAATGATTTATCTGTTATTGTAATTATAGTGAAAATGAAATTAATTCATCAATGTGAAAATATGTGTTAATTAATACTTAAATTGTTGTACCTTCATTGAAGTTTTAAACTGCTGTAACTGTTCATAAACATGTTCAACGTGGACATATAAAGTTATACTACTATCAGGCCAAATCATTTGATTTACTTCTTTTAACAATAATATAAAATGCTTAGAATCAACAAATTCAGATGGCAAAGATTTATACAATTTATCAATCACGTCAATATTTGAATTTGGAAAATTTGGATTTTCATAACATTTGTCTATAAACTAAAACAAAAAAAATGAACATAATATAATACAAAAATTACTTACATTATATAATATAAAATTTTAAATAGGTTCACCTAATTGTTATATATTAATGCTACTCATAATAATAGTATTAGAAATGTATTATTTTATAATAGTTAATTTACACAATATATTATAAAAACAAATATTTGTATATAAAATACATTAATTTTAAGTTCAAATCAACTTACTTCTTTGAATATTTCATTGCTCTCATTAATTGTTCCATTTTCTAATCCAGTAGTTATGCTTGAAGTACTAGCAACATCATTTTCAGTCTAAAAGTATATTAAAATTTTATATAAAAATTCCAATTATGCATAATGATTACAAATTACAATGTATTGGTATGCTAGAAATATATTGAATGACATCTGCATATATTTTGAGTGTAGAGAGGAGAAATTTATTATCCTACAATGATGTATTTGTTTATGTACAATGATATTTTTTCTAGGAAGAATAGTCTCATAAATTCTGAATTTTAAATACCTACCAATATAATATTATATTACACTCAAATATTTTAAATCTCAACCAGGGCCAGTGCTAAAAATATTTGTGTGCGGTCATCAGATAAATCTTGCCAATTTACTGTACCAAAAAAGTTAATATATAAAAAAATCATCAATGAATCATCAAAATACTTCCTTCAAAATCGATAAATAAGCAAAAAAAAGGTCATCAACTTTTTTGTGTCAACTGGACTTGGTTTTGTTCAATTTATTTCTTATGTAAGGGGTTTTCATGACCCCCTAAACCACCCTTCTCTTTGGCCCTGATCTCAATGGCTAGGGAGCCTACTTAGCTAAAGACTTAGTTGGCAATTGTCATCTCACCAATGTGGCTAGGCTGCCACTGCTTAAATCTAGAATATATTATCTAAATAAATAAATTGTAATCTCAAATACAAAATGTTTTTCAACCAGATAAATGTTTTAATGCAGAGGTTCTCAAAGTGTGGGGCGCGACCCCCTGGGGGGGGGGCCGCAAAAGCTTTATAGGGGAGGCACAAAATTTTTTAAAAATCAACATTGTATTGGTAGGACATAAAAAGATTTGTGAAATTTCCGTAATAATAATCGCGTTCTGTATTATATACAATTCAGTATATTTATACATCACATACAGGCAGCAACAATCAACACGAGCCATGATTCTGGGTAAGTGTAAAAGAAAAGTGCCCGATATTGTTTGAAAAAGCCATGAGAATACTAGTCCCATTTGCTACTAAGTATTTGTGTGAAACAGGCTTTTCCGCCCTAGCATCAATGAAGTCTAAGTACTGTGGAAGACTGGATATCAGCAAGGAATTGAGAGTTGCTTTATCAAATATCTCTCCTCGTTTCACCAAACTTTGATGAAAAAAAATAAGCCCACCCATCACATTAAAATTGGCCGATTGATTAAAACCTTTTATAAAAAATACATTTTATTTTAAAATAAATTTGTAATATTAATATCAATCAATATAAGCCTATAATTTTTGTTTTTTTTTTTAACTTTTTGTTAATCTAAACTTGACTATTAAAATTATTTTTATGGGGGGGGGGGCTCACGTCTGGGGTTGACCAAAAGGGGGGCCTGGCCTGAAAAGTTTGAGAACCTCTGTTTTAATATAATAACTATGATAAGGGGGCAAGGCAGCAGTGATTATACCTAATAGCCGGCCATACACGAGCAGATTTTATGATGGATTTAGTTCGATGGATTAAATCCGTAGGTCGTCAGACTAAATCTGTCAGTCCTCAGTGAATTTGGTCCGCAGACTAGATCCTATTTATTACCCACTAAAGTAAAATAAAAATCCTTTGATAAAAACGGATCAGAACTTTCAAAAGATTTAAACCACAGGAATAGATCCACTGATATTTTAGCAAGTCTTAAAAGACCATGGTTTTAAGTGGTGTAATTGAGATAAAACAAACTTTTTTTTAAAATAATTTTTTTATGATGGATACCAGAAATAGGAAAAATGTCAAAAAAAAAAAAATGATTGCCGCAGCAGGTCTCATGGTTGTATATAATTATGTTTTGAGACGAAAAAATAGGTCAAAATGGGTTAAAAATTAGATTGCTAACAGAAATATATTTGGCCATATGGCACTACTCCGTGTTAACTAATTTCAGTCGATGATTATTTAAAGAAATTAAGTAAAATCTATATAGTGTGAAAAATAATTTTCAAAAATCAATGTGTCCGGTACATGTTTACTCATTTATTACTATAAATAGTATAATCTATGCTCATTACTCAATGATATTATACATAGGATGATAGTATTAAGCAGAGTTGTAAAGTATTTGAGTAAAAGTATTTGAATATTGGTATTCAAATACTTTTTTATGGTATAAATTGAATACTAATTTATTTGAAATATTTTTATAATTTATATTTATATTATATTATATTATTAAAAATCATAGTGTCACATTTCACAAATTATACACAAAAATATACATATATTATAAAATCAGATAAACTATATGATTTATTTAATAGATCAAAGTTTAACATCATGATGTGGTTATACAATGCAGTATGATTATAAGCATGATTAAGCAACAGTGCTTCAATCGAAAAGATATTAAGCATAGGTGGTGCTACTATAACAAAAAAAAAAAAAACATCAATATACTGACAAATATTTTGCACAAATTATATTTTTGAAAAGTAATAGTCATATTATATTAATAATAGGTACATTTAATAATAATGTATTTAATGTATTTAATAGTACATTTCAGAAACAAATTTGTTCAAAATACGTCTGTAAATATTATGTATAATTATTATTAGACCTATATTAATAAAATTATTGAGGTTAAGAGGTTCAAGTATTTAGTACTTATTTAGTACATATTTCGGTTCGTTTTACAGAAAGATAGGAATTTTGAAGAGGATGTGAAATACAGGATTAAGTGTGGGTGGATGATGTGGAGAAAAGTGTTAGATGTTTTGTATGACAAAAGAATCCCTACCTATTAGGTCAAAAGATAAATATTATAAGGCAGTGGTAAGATCTGCAATGATATATGGAACAGTAGATAGGAGATAAAACATAGAATGAGTGTAGCAGAGATGAGAATATTAAGATAAATGAGTGGAGTAACTTGAAAGGATAAAATAAGAAATGAGTATATAAGAGGCAGTATAGGAGTAGTTTCAATAGTTAAAAAAATGAGGGAGTAAGATTAGTAAAAGAATTGTATGTTAATGAAAAGAGAGGAGAGGAAGACCAAAAAATAGATGGGGGGATGTGATGGCATGTGATATGAGGAAGGTGAGAATAAATTAAGAAGATACGGGAGATAGAGTTAAGTGGAAGTGTAGAACTGGACTGGGGTGGCAGACCTCAAATAGTTGGGAGAAGGCGAAAAAAAAAAGACCTATATTAATAAAATATATATATATATATAATTTTTTTTTAAGTATTTAAAAATTATTTCAAATATTTTTTTGATGTAATTGAGTATTTATTTAAATACATTGAATAAATAAGTATTTGAGTATTACTCTAAAAATACTTTTTTTAACAATATTTTTTTTTACTTACTCAAATATTTCTTAAAAGTATTCTTTACAGCTCTGGAATTAAGTATGTACAATGGGAACGGAGATGAAAAACTTTAACAGTAAAAAAATTTCAGTACCTACCTACATTTTGTCAAAATTCAAGAAGCTTAATTTACTTGTATATGTGCATACTATCTACGTGGGAACCAATTCGGCCACTACCTGAATAATAATTAATTTAAAATGGGAACCAATTCGGACACTTCAATTTAGATCCAGGAACCAATTCGGTATCAGCCCTTGTTTACTACATCCAATACCTCCAGGTAAACACTCTTTTAAAAATGCGCATATTGACCATCAGGGTCCATTTGAAACTAACCGTATAAGTAAAAAATATTTGTTGGTCATTGTGGATAATTTAACAAAATATGTGTTGCTATATACGGCAAAAACTATACACACACTCAATTCTAGTCGTCATTCGTAGGCGAATGGACAAATGGAATGTGCGAATCGTACCATATTATGTTGCCACTTCTAGTCATTTCTGCTGAGGATCATGAACTTTGGCATGTGAAGTTTCCCAAAATCCAACAACATTTTAATACCGCAGTGAACAAAACTACTACTAATCATTCAAGACACTGCGTGGGTATCAACCAAGGTTCCATAACAGATCAATTCTACAATTAAGCAGACTAATCCTGTCCTACAACAGACTCAGAAAAAATATTCTAAGTAGCCAAGAGGTAACTAAACTTGCCTACAATCGTCAGCAACATGATGGCATAAGGTTTTACCTAGAAGAGGTATTAATCATGTTAAGAGCTCCAGTTGCAGACAAAAGGATCAAAGCTTCAGGCCAAATACCAAACCAGCCCTATGCAGGTAATCAAGGTACTTCCAAATGATACTTATTATGTTGCAGACGTCAATCCAAGTGGGCGGACAACATATGCTACTACTGCCCATGTTACACAATTGAAATAATGGAAAATCCTTAAGGAAGGCAAAGACGAGAACTACGAAGGAGGTGACAAGGAAGCAGTTAATGAGGAAGGTGTAACCTAACCTAGATGAACCCATAAGGGAACGACCAATCTGTCACTGAAAAATTCCCCAATACCTTAGGGACTATCAAATATATACAACATGGTGATTCTTTTTTTCTTTTTTTTATGTACCTATATATTTACATTTATATATATTATATTGTCCTATTATAATTTGTAAAATATATATGTTGTGTTTATTGTTTAGTAATTGTAAATTGTGACATAATCCGAGGACGGTCTATATCGGTCAGGAGTGGTCGAGTTGTTAGAAAAGATTACACTGAGTGCCCCACTCACCAGCCTCACTTGTAACTGTAATAGCCGTTGTCATATTAATTGTAAAACCTTGACTTGTTTGGTATTATACTTAGTCAAATATGCTTCATTAAATCTTACATACATGCTTACATGTTTTTAATGAACAAGGTAATTATTTTTAAATACTAACCTGTTTACTTGAGTGTTCCTTTTTGGATAGTTTCAATAGTTCATTGTACACATTAGCAGCATATTGAAACGAATTTTTATTATTTGAAGAAATATTTTCTATTCCTTTAAGAATTAAATTACTCAAATCAATTGAATTTTTTTGTTTATAATTGCATGTGTTGTACATTTTATCCATATCTTCAATATACTTTAATGGAACCATTTTATTTTTTCTACACAATTTTATCATCTAAAAAACAAAGAAAAATATAATTTTATGTTATACATTTAAATCTTAAATGCTATATAATATTATACAATGATAAATAATAATAGTAATGTATAAATATACAAATAAAAAAACAATATATGTATGAAAATGTAGAATGTAAAATACTGTATTATTTGGATTTTATTTAAAAAACGTTTATAATGAATTCCAATTAGGTTAAAAGATGAATTTTACCAGACAGTGGTGATGCCTGCAATGATGTATGGATTAGAATGTTAGGCATGTTTTAAAGAGGGAAGAGACAGAGGCAATAAAACTAATAAAGGAAATGTATGTTGAAAGATAAAGGGGAAAAGGAAGACCAAAAAAGAGGTGATGAGATGTAATAGAAAGTGATATAAGAGAGGAACAAGAAATTGAGTTAAGTGTAAATAGAGAACTATAGTTGGGTGAATGAAAAGTGGCTGCTGATGCGAACACTTCTGGCTGTTTATTTTAGTCAGAGTAAAGTAAAATAGTTGTTAGTGATAAGTGCTAAAATCATGAAAATGTTTCACGACCTCCCTAAAATAAAACTATAATAGCCAAAGGTTCCATTTGTACCCAGAACAAACCTAGAAAGGAAATAATAATGACGTATACAAAAGTGTAATCAGCCAGATGTTGTACTATTATTAATTAAATTAATTATGTATTATTAATTATTGCTTTGTATGTCTCAGGTTAAAAGAATCTGCATTAAAAATAAACCTAGATCTGTAGATTTAGTTAATTTTAAAATCTAACTCATTTCATTATTAAGTTAACTTTAAAAATTTGCTATTTAGTATTTTTATATTACATTTCAAATATTGTAGGTTATTGGTTATTTTTTGGAAATTACTTATAATAAAAAAATATGAAAATAATATAATCTGAGATTTATTTGAATTATTTTTTCGATGAATTATATATTTAATAATATAATCTAGGTATAAAATGTATTATGGCCGACCAACCCCAAATAATTGAGAGAGAAAGCAAAAGAGAAGAAAATGTATTAAGTTTATTATAAGAATATAATTAATATGAAAACTAAAATTAAATTTTAAGTAAATATTATCAGTGTGATGAAATTATAATATTACAGTTTAATTTGTGTATTTTATTTCTGAGAGCTAATTATTATTGAATTATAGATGAATTAAAATAAAGGTACTGCAATTTTTTAATCAAGTAATATAATATATTTTTTTTTTGTATTATGATCCTCAATCCTTATTTCAAAGTCATCGTTGAAAAAAAAAATCAAGGGAGCAAAAGCTATAAATAGGTATACCTACCTACTGTATTGTAATGTTCATTAATATACTTAATAAAAGTATAAAACAAAATTCTAGGAAGTGGTTATCCCACTTAACCTCCTATAATTTTATTACACCATGGCTTTATTTAAAATTTTTATATGACCAAATAGTTTTGTATTTTGTCAATTCAAGCCTATAATAATAATATGATATAATAATTATTGTGGTCTCAAGACTACTAGCGCTTTAGATCACTAATGCACAGTTCTGGGTCCAAAATTCTTATCTCGTCTTCTAACCGTGTGTTGGATGTTGACATTCACTTTCCCCCTTAAAGATCGAATTTCAAACAAATCCATTCTTAGCGGACGTCTATGTCATTAAAAATTTCTATAACTAGTTGAATAAAAATTAAAACCCACTCTCCCCTTGTAAGATTAAATTAGAAAAAAAAAAATGGTCACTCAGTGAATCCTAACGAATCCATTGGCATAACTCTCAATCAAATTGGTCGAATAATTCTTGAGATTAATTCTGACATACAGTATGCCTTATTATATTCCCAACTCACAGCGATTTCAAGATCATTCTCATATAACTGACTTACATATATATATAATTACTGTATTATAATATTACCATAAAAATTGTCCATACGAGAAACATTCGAAAACTATGAAATTCACATTAAAATAGGCAACTTAAGTGTGATAAATATGATGTGGACCCTCCTTCTATTAGTGTCTCTGCAATTCCTTTTTCCTATGGCAAAAGCCCTGATTTCCACCAGTAGAATTAAATTACTTAAAAATGTTTTCCCTATGCTACCAGAAGCATCAAAGAAAATGATACCACCTTGTTGTTTTGCTACCTAATGATCCATGATAATTTAGTAAGCATTTTTCTGATCTTTATTTAAAAGTGGCTTCTTGTCTACGATGTATGCACTCAAATTCTTCGACATTGTAGTTTTTTTCTCATACACAATTATATATGTATATAGGTACTCCACACACACCAAGGTGACTCAACTGACGACCGGTTTCTACCCCGTTACCTTGCCATAATCGAACAATGCTATCTTGGTATACAGAGTGCCAATATTTACCGACTATTTCATACCCTTATAACGTATACAGTGTTATTTACGGTAACATATGTAGGACAGTAAATACCGTCCTACATATGGCTGGTCTCATTCTTAACATGTACAGAGTATACATATGTATACATGTCACCCCCTTTCTACCACATCCCTAAAGGTCCTATGGATGTCTTATGTGTATAGGATTTTATTCAGGTAGCAAGTTATTTGTATACCAAGTTTGATTTAATAAGCTAATTCTTGAGTAAATCATGCATACATACACACATCCTTATATATACCGTATGTCCAGAGAAACAGAGAACACAAAGTTATAAAGTATTCCCTATTCCTTTTACATATTTTTTAATTTTATTTGTGGCACATAAAATTAAACTATTGGACAATTTTTCTGACTTCTAATATTTTTAACTCATGTATTCTGCACATGCACACATGTTATTTTTTTAAATAATAACCAGGATTTCACTATTTTTTTCAAGGCATTTTGATGTATCAACTTGTATTCTAAATCCTATTATATTACAGCTATTTCAAATTATAAAACCATTTTTTTGGTAAATTTGAAAATGTTTTAATTTATATTTTTTTCAGTTCTAAATAACATGTTATAATTAGAATTCATCAATTTAACTTGAATAATTATTAAAGTAATAAGCTTGTTTTAACAATAAAGAAATTACATTTGATAAAAATACGTTCTATGATTTTAATTGTGTTTACTTAAGTAAATAACAAAACTAGAAATACTCCTATAATAATAGGATATACCCTATCTATAGATATCCTATAATCTATATATTCTATATTTATTCCTATATATTCTATTTAATCTATTATAGAATATCTATAGATATCCTATAATAATAGGCATACTCCTAAAATAATCAACAATATGAAACTTATAATGGATCTCATTTGATCAATTTTAGATTTAGAATACAAGTTGATACATCAAAACAACTTGAAAAAAATTGACTAATCCGAATATGATAATAAAAATAGATGTTCCTAATAAAAAAGTTGTTTTATGCATGCACAAAATGCTTGAGTTAAAAATATTATAATTTATAAGTCAAGAGAATTAATGTCCCAGTTAGTCTAGTTTTAAGTGCTACAAAACTAATTCAAAAATATGCAAAAGGTACAAAGTTATAGTATTCCCTGTTTTTGTGAATAGACAGTATATATTGATAGATAGATAGATTTATATAAAAAAGTTAGCAAAATACTTAACACTTGAAAAATATTATACTAACAACAGTTATCAACAACCACAATAATTACTTGATAATAATAAAATATGAAAGCAAGCATTTTGAAAATTTTATGATATACTAGTTTACAAATAATAAAATTATTAATGATTATTATAATAGACAATAAAACTGGTACAATTTTTAAAATTAATTATAATAATCTTTATACAGTAATATATAGTCATAAGATTTTTTTTACTGCTATGAGGTATATTTTACATTAATATCCTAATAACTAAAATATTTACCTGTTGAAACTGAAGCATATTTTTTTTAGTGGTGACCTGAAATATAATAAAGATGTATTTTAAAATAAAGTCAATAATTAAGATTTACATAATTATTAAACAAAATGATATCTTAACTCTCGCATTTTTAATACATCTAAAATACCATACATATCATGCACTCGTAAATAAGTTACTTATGAATTATCTAATAGTACCAACTTTCATTATTAAATGACTGGACTACCTAGAGTAATTTAAATACACTCTACATAGTAGAATCTTTTCTGTTATTTGCAACCAATTGTTTTTTTACTATTTATAATTATTCGATATATTAAATTTATTTATTATAATAATTACTTAGGAGAGCATATCATTATTTAAACATAATAACAGATTATAATTTAAAGTAATACATAATATTTTGGGTATTTCATATGTATTTTGTTAACTTTATTACCTTTATGATTTGCAGCACTTATTTAATCTATTGAATAATTATATAATAATTAATAATTATATTTATTATAAAATGATTGTATGCCTAATGAAACTCAAACGTAAAATATAATAACTTCCTATATTCTTTTATTGTTCATGTCACAAATCATAATAGTGCAAATATAAAATAAATATAACTGAATGATAGCTAGTAGACAATCCCTACCAGTTGTGTCACTTAATATTAAATGTAGATCATTCATAATAAATGTGTTGAATATACAAGAGAAACCCAAACATTTTTAAAAAATATAGAATTTATAGAGAAAAGTCACGAGTTCGACATAGATGTACACTTACTATTTGTTGATTTCAAACAGGCATATGACTCCGTAAATCGATATAGGTTGTGGAAAGCAATGACCCAACTCGGAATCCCTACAAAATTGGTGAGATTGGTAAAGGCATGTGTGAAAAAGTCCAAGTGTAAAGTTAAGTTCAACGGAGAACTATCTGAAGATTTCTCAGTTGATACAGGTCTTAGACAGGGAGATGCGTTGTCCCCTACATTATTTAATATAGCCCTAGAGTCAGTAGTGAGAGAAGTACTTGATGAGGTCACGGGTCTAAGAATAGGAGAAGGACATCAAATTACACTAGCTGCGTATGCTGATGACATAATAATTATAGGAGAAACCGAAGAAGACTTAAAATGGTCGGCAGAAAAACTAATAAGTAAGGGAAAAGAGATTGGACTACAAGTTAATGAGGAAAAAACGAAATATTTAATAGTGTCACGTAGAGAACAAGTGCAAAATTCGCTAGTAGTCGGAGGATTTACCTTCGAAAGGGTATTAAACTTTAAATACCTGGGAGTAGATGTTAACCAACAAGCAAACAGCCATGAAGAAATTAAAAGGAGAATAACTGCAGGAAATAAGAGCTATTTTGCGCTTGTACCAGTGTTTAAATCAAGATTAATCTCCAAAAATACAAAAATAAGACTATATAAAGTACTCATTAGACCGATAGTATTGTATGCCTGTGGAGCGTGGGCGTCAACAAAATCGGACGAGAAAAGATTACTACTATTTGAAAGAAAAATATTGCGTAGAATCTATGGGCCCAAAAGAATTGAGGAAAATATATATGAACGAAGAACTAATGCAGAACTGAGGGCAATATTCAATGAACCAAACATTGTGGGAATTCTTAAAAGCAGACGAATAAGCTGGGCCGGGCATGTTTGGAGAGCGGAGGGCCAAACAGTGCACGATGTCACAATGTGGAAACCAAACAAAAAACGACCGATAGGGAGACCAAGACAGCGATGGACTGACCGAGTCAGAGAAGACCTCAAGCTTCTGGGAATTAGAGAGGGAGAATAACTGGCGAAGAACAGAGAGTTGTGGAAAGGCGTAGTGGAAGCGGCGATGGACCTTCAAAGCCCGGAATAAGCAAAAAAAAAAAAAAAATAGAATTTATATTTTTGAGTAACAAACATTAGTCACCTTTAAAGTACTCTCTATTAACACTAATACAATTGTTTATATAGACAATCTAAACTTATAAATACGTATAAAACTTGATTTTTAATTTAACTGACTGGATTATTTTTATTATTTTATAATTATAGACTATAGTTGACAATCCTAAGTAAAGAAATTATAATAAATATAATGTACCTATTTAAATAAAATAACAATATTCAACTTCTCTCAAAGCGGCGCCGAGTTGAGAAAATGTTATACACAGTATACATATCATATTGCATACACTGTATAAAAGGTAGAAGGAAAATTCTTTATGCTTAAAGAAACTACTTAGAAAATTAAAAATGACCTCTTTAAAGTACAAACTATAATAAATAAATTAACAATTCTACATCCTTTTATTTGCTAAACTCTAACATGCTCAGGATTGCATCTTCACATAATATTATTAGGGGAGTCGGAGATGGTTTTCAATAGCTACAATATTGAATGAATTTGGTAATTATGGCCTGCTTGCACCAACATTTGCTATTTTTACTCCAAACTCCTACACCATCATTTCTCAACCTTTTTAGTGTCGCAACCCCCAAAATAAGTATAAAATATGGTCAATCACTTCGCGACTCCCCTATCTATATTAAGTACAAATACGAACAATAAAAATATCATATCATTAACCAAACGAAATATACCATTTCGAATATCAATTTATAAATACCATGTGTAGTAATTTAAACTTGTCACAGGTAAACGTTATGTTTCGGGTCGTTGGGAGAGCCATTGGCAGTGTAGTGCCCGTATTTATTGATGAGATATCTAAATTTAATCGAATGATTATTATTTGTGTGTGTTATAAAACGATTAAATTTACCCATGACAGTCACGCGTCTCTCGTGTTGTTAAACTCATGTGATATTGTGTTCAGACAATCATTATTAGTTTTACATTATTTGTATTTTCGAAAAGAAGTAGAATGATATTAAGTTAGTTTTTAGTGTGTTTTATTAGTTTTGTGCAATTGAAATTAATAATTATGGATAAATATATAACAAAACGAAATGTGCCGTCTACTTCTGGCGAACCAGCGAAAAAAAAAGACTAGGACATACAACAATGAATATTTTAAGTATAGGTTTATTTCATTGGATAATAAACCGCAATGTGTTTGCTTTCAAGTTCTATCTCAAAAAAGTATGAAACCTTCAAAGTTAATTCGACATCTGGAAACAAATCGCCCATTTTTAGTAAAAACCCAATTTAATTTTTTGATCGTAAATCACTTTTTTAAAAAATTAACAAACTTGTATTCTTAAATCAAGTAAGAATAACAGAGCAACACTTGAAGTATCCTATTTAGTAGCACTTAGGATAGCTAGGGAGTTAAAGCCCCACACGATAGCTGAGAACCTCATTCTATACACTGCTATTGATATGGTCAATATTATGATAGGTCCGCAAGAAGCAAAAAAATTAAAAATTATTCCACTTTTAAATGACACTATACCAAGACAAATTCATGAAATGGCAACTGATGTGCACAATCAAATAGTACAAAATCTAAAATCAACTGAATTTTTTTCTATTCAGTTGACGGGTCTACAGACGTGAAAAACTTGGTACAATTTTTATGTTTTGTTCGATACGAATGTGATGGGACAATTAAAGAAAATATACTTTTTTGTAAATTAATACCAGGCCATGCAACTGGACAAGGTCTTTTTGAAGTATTTATTAAAATAACAAAATATGAAAAATTGGATTGGAATAAATATATTTCGGTGTGTTCTGATGGTGTAAGAACAATAACTGGGAAAAATAGTGGTTTGATAGTAAAATTAAAAGAATTTATACCACATATTGAATGGACGCACTGTTTTCTTGACAGACATGCACTTGCTGCAAAAAAAAATGCCAGATAATTAAAAAAATGTGTTATCTGAAGCTGTAAAAATAGTAAATTATATTAAGAGTTGGCCGTTGCAGTGTAGATTATTTTCCTCAATATGTGAAGTAATGAGCTCCAAGAAAAAGTCACTGCTTTTCTATACTGAAGTTAAGTGGTTATCGCAAGAAAAAATTTTAACACAGATTTTTGAGTTGCGTAATGAATTTAAAATATTTTTTAAAAATCGAAACAGCACATTTTCAACTTTTTTTTCAAGATAATGAAACATTACTATTTTTGGCTTATTTGAGTGATATATTTTCACATTTGAATGACTTGAATATAAGTTTACAAGGCCGTGAAAAGAACATTCTACTAATGTCAGATAAAGTTAATGCTTTAATCAAAAAATTTGGTATTTGGATCATTCGCCTTGAAAAACAAAATTTTAATGCGTTTGATATAACATCAAATTACCCTGAAAAAAATGTCAACTCAAAAAAGTCTTATTCTTGATCGTGTTTTGGATACCATGAAAACACATTTAAGAGAATTGAAAAGTAAATTACTGGAATATTTCTCATGTCATAACAATAACTTCTCAAATAGATGGGTTCTTAATTCATTTGATGAAAATATTGTTGCAGTTGCCAAACTACCAGTTGAGACCCACAACCAACTTATAGAATTATCAGCTAATAAAATATTATAACTAGAATTTTTATCTAAGATTTAAATAAGTTTTGACTTGCCCGGTGAAATTAATACAGAAGTTTAGTAACAGAGCCATTGAAAATACTTCTTATTCATGTGAAAAAGGATTTTCCTCCATAGTGGCAATAAAAACTAAATACAGAAATTGTTTGTTATCACTAGAAAATAATTTACTTTTATGTGTTTCAAATGTTGAATCAAAGATTAAGCAACTTTTAAATGTAAAACAAATTCAATGATCACACTAAATATTTATTTTATAATGTGTATTCATTTTTTTAAGTACCTATATCCTTATTTTATTATTATTTTATTTTTTTTTTTTTTTTGTTCAATAAAAAATTTTAAATAAAAAGGTTCATTTTGTAAATCAGCGTTTTCTTATTTTTGACCTATGCAACCCCTAGTCAAGATAATTGCGACCCCCAGGTAGAGAAACGCTGTTCTACACTACACTCAAAATTTAAAAAAACAAGTGATGAAAGCCCATTTTGCGAGCATGATAGATTCCCAGTTTCTACACATAGATATTTTAAAAAATAATCTAAAAATATAAAACAAATTAATAATATTTATCTCCCTAGTAGCCAAATCAACAATGTTCCTCGTAACTATCTAATAAAAATATTATAAAACGAATACTATCTATCTCCATAGTAACCAAGTCAATAATTGTAACTATTCACTAGTAACTATAGACAGACACAATGGAGCTATAAGGTGTCTAAACTTATGTTTAGAAAACTAAAACAAACAAAATAGATATATACTATACATAGACTACCTATAACAATTTTATTTGTTATTTTGCTATTTCCCCTACTACATTTATAAAATATTTCCATTATATTTACACTTAAGGAAACTAACAGAAAAATTTTAAAATAACCACTTCCAGGTACCTACCAACTAGAACTAATAGTGTAGAAAATCTAGAGATAATATTCACTGAAGCGAAGCGGAGCGGAACGAGATTTGTGAACATAGCGAACAAATGAAGCCGGCCACAGCGAACGGAGCAATCGTGGCCCCTATTTCCAGGCCATGTTATTTTGCAGAAAAAAAAATACAAGGGCATTCATTTAGTGTTATTTTATGTTAAAATTACACATTCCTGGAGAACGAAATATCTTTTTTAGGTATATTTTATGAATTGTTGAAAAACCACACATTTGATACGAAAATACAGTGTTGTTTTTGTTGGTATAAAATGCCTTTAAATTACCATAACTTCGAAAATAAGTCCGACCAATATTTTTTTAAATACTAAAACATTCTGTACACAAAAACACAGTTATACAAAATATACAAGACCTGATTTTAATATGTGTAGTGTCGTCATAATATATCTTGTTCTAACAATATTGTCACTTTATCAGTCAATAAATATTATTGTTATAATATATTGTACCTACTATTTGTTTGAAACTAGTGCATACAACAAAATTTAATTATTAATTTTTATGTTACATAGTACATACGTCTAATTCCGAATTGTCTTCGAGTTCGTCAGATGAAATTTCAATTTCTGACATTGTAATTTATAGCACAAACAGTTATCACAACCACAACAGAATATTAAATTGATTGTTTAATTTAGAATTTAAAACGATCGGCGATATATTTTCATTAAATAAATTCTATAGAAACTTAATAATTGAAAAGCAATAAATTAGAATTTAAGGTACAAATTAAATTATTAAATTGTATAAATAAAAAATGTTTATTGTACTCATTTTATTAATGATTTTTCTAACAAGTACCATTAATATACGAAAGTTAGAACCGCTAAAGTCAAATTTAAAAATTATAATATGAAAAACCACAATAATCAAAATCAAGTATCAACGACTCAGAAAAACTGTCAAAACTATTAACTTTTTACATTATCCGTTTACGTCTTTACCGTGCACGAGATAACCATATAGTCATATGTAGTAGATAACATGGCTCAGTGTTGCCAGTTCGGGTCGATTCTCCCCCCCCCCCACAGTACTCATAAAACCGTTCATGATTTAACCCCAAAATCTACCATTTACCCCATAGAGTAGGATTTACCCCACTAAACACACAAAAAAAAAACGACAGTATCATGGACTGCAAACAGACTACAATGTCCAGTTTTAAATCTAATTTATTCACCGAATAAATAAAATTAATTGACAATTGTACGTAAATACGTTATCTATGACACAGGGAAAATACAAAAATGAATTGCAAAATAAAATTAAATAATATACACTATTCAAAATTCATACGACGTCAACCGGTTCCCCACCAAGTCGACCGTTTAATATACGGCGCGGTCTGGTGTACGAAATAATACGTTATTATCGCCCGCCGATCAACCGATTAGGCACAATGGCTTTTTAAATTATGTGTTTACTGATAATTTATAGTTGTCAACATAATATAACCTGTGATATAACAACAAATTATTGTTATAATCATGGTTGTCAATAAGTAGGTATTATAATGATACGGAGCTTCCGTAAACGGTGTCGCGCGAGATAAAATATACCTAATATTATATTGGAGTATTAAGCTGGTCACGCGCGGAGCGATTCGACCGCGCGCGTTCGTGTTTCTGATAACGCGACGATGCGATGGTAAAAACGCGGACGCAGTATGCATTAACACGAGCGCACGTTGCCCCGTTTCAATCGCGTCTCCGCTGCTTATTAATTTCGTATTTTTCGCGCTAAAACTCAAAAGTTTAGTTTGTATCACGAATCTTCGTAGTTATACGAAAATTAGAGCGAATCATTTGTGCCTAAACATGATATTACAACGTATGGTAATCGGTCAAAAAGTCCGATTTCAAAATAGTTGGACAAAAAGTCCGGACGCAATTTTTGACAGCGGACAAAAAGTCCGATTTAAAATAGTTAGTCGACACAATTTTTAACTAAATATATTAAAATAAAATATAAATTAACACATCGAATTTGTAGTAAAAAATTATATTTGTTTTATTTTAATAAATAAGTACCTACCTACCTACTAGAAATACTAATTTCCCTTTACTTATTTTTAATACTTTCATATTTTAGTAAAAAAATATCATGTACAATTTTATAAAAAGATTTGGTTAATAATAATTAGCCTAATATTTGAAAAAAAAAATACGAAAATTGGGCCAATATGTTATCCCAGTTTAAGGTACATATTACATATATCAAAATATATGAGAAAAAATTGTTTTAATTAAATTAAAAAATTAAGACATTTAAACAATAAAAATCTAGTTACATATTAATATCACACCAAAATAAATAAAAAAGATAAAATAAATTGAATAAAAACATTAATATATACATTTTTTCAAAAAAAAAAAATGAAAAAATAAACTATAGGTACAATATATTATATTATATATTGTATATATATATAAGTAAAATTAAAATAAAAAAATAGTTACAATAAATTTAAATTAAACTTTTAAAATATACCTATAATTCGGACATTTTGTCCGGGCTTTTTGCCCAATTATTTTTAAATCGGATTTTTTGTCCTCGGACTTATTGTCCCCGGACTTTTTATCCGGGATTCACAACGTATATAACCTAACTTACACATTATGTGATAATTACAAAAAATTACCCATCCTCTGCAGTGGTTAAAGTGGAATATATTTGCAGGGGGGACTATAGCTAATGCAAGAAAAAAAGGCGTCCCCTGAACCAGTACGGTAATATTTTTTAAATATTTATATAAATTTAACTTTTAATCCATATTATTGACCTAATTTGTAAAAATTTATCACGGACCTATTATTATGTATAATGTACATACTCTGTGGTTATATACCTTTAAAATACGCATATTAATTACCTATATTCCGGCCAAGGAGAGAATGTCTGGAGAACAAAGAAAAATCGAAATATTTTTTTCTATAATATAGATCTTGCATACAATTTATAACTAAATACCATAT